>VYZQ01043495.1:78707-125887 GCA_013400655.1 Mystacornis crossleyi
AGGCAGGGCCATCACAGGGCTGCGTCCAGACGGTTCCTGACTATCCAGTGAGGGAGACTCTGCACCCTCTCTGGGCAATCTCTTCCAGTGGTCAGTCACACACTGTAAAGAAGTTCTTCCTCTTGTTCAGGTGGAACTTCCTTTCCATCAGTTTCTGCCCGTTGCTTCTTGTCCTACTGCTCAGCACCACCGAGAATATGGTCCACCACTGGATCCATCCTCTGACACCCCCCTTTTGATACTTGAATGTGTTGATGAGGTCTCTTCTCAAGGCTGAATAGACCCAATTCCTTCAGCCTTTCCTGATTCTGTGTAATGTCCTGAGGCCTGCTCGGTAACTGGGTGCCTGTGCAGCGGTGTCTCAGCTCGCCCGGGGTGCTGCTGCTCATGGCAGTACCTGAGTGACGCTCCGGGCAGGAACCAGCTGCTCACAGCCTGTGCTCCGTGAGCTGTCTTGGTTGTGTTAGCAGTTTTGTGTGGGAACGATGTGTTCGGTGCCTGCCATGAGGTGAACTTTCAGTGTGTCCCTTGGCTGCTGTGAGCATGGCTGCCCCAGCCCGCAGCCTCTCAGAGCTGAGGGAAGTCACAGTTCCAGTGCAGCAGCAGCAGCAGCAGCAGCAGCACACCGGAGTTGGTACATTGATCAGTTTAGCTCACACTGCTGATGTATTCCCATCATCGTCTCTGAGGCATAGTACCTGACCTGATTATAAACGCATTTCATGGCAGGAAACTACTCCACACAGACCCTCATGGGTATGATGGGTGGAAATATGCAAGTTGTCAGTAATCAATTCCTCTGCGACAGGAGTGGTAGATTGCAGCCTTCCGGAGGCAGTGGATTTATAGCTTTCATTTGGGCATGTTTTGCATAGCTATTAATAATGTACATTGTTGATTAAGGTCTAAATTTTTCTGCTAAACCAAAATATAGGAGCTTTTTTCCTGTATCCTAGAGGTACTACTCTGCATAAACAGCCAGTGCTGCTGACAGTGAAGCACACCACAGCAGGCTCCGTCAAAATCTGACTAATTGCCTGTGCTGTTCACTAACAGCATAATGAGTATCCTCTTAGTCTGAAGCTCAGTGAAGTTATTCAAAGCAAGCATGTGACTGCTATAGTCAGCAGTTACATTTGCCACTTGACCAATGAATATTCAGACCATGGCCTCTCTGCTGTTACTTAACCATGTGCCGAGTCTAGACTCTCTTTTGAAAAGGAGTTGTCATCAGTAGTACTTTCAATGTTCTTGTGCAGAACATACATGTAAAATAACACATAATTTGCTGTTTCTTGGATACAGAAGATGGCAGTATTGTGCATTTAACAACTGATGAACCATTGACACCCATGAAAGTTTTGAAAAAAACAACCAAATGTGTTTTGTAATCTTATTTCATTAGGAAATTATAACTTTCATCCTTCCTTCAACAGAGGAAATGCCATAATATTAATCTTCCTTTAAACTATTTATAAGTCTAAATTGAGAAATTCAGTCATTTCTTTCTTTGGTATGCTATGTTTCATCATGGCATTTTTCCAGTATTCTTAGGGAATGCACCATCTTAAGCTTATCTATTTCAGCAATGAAAAGTAGGATCTCATTTTAAGAAAACACAAAACCTAACAGCTATTACAGATATCCACGATGATTCTGGAAAAATTATATCTATAATGGTTCCAGAAAAAGCAGTCATTCTCTTCAAAACAGGAATACAATAGTTGTGTTTTTCTTTGTTTTGTTTATTCTTATTAATTTATACACATACAGCAACTTGATCTTCAACTCCAGGTGCAGACTTCCATACAATTTCATTAATACAATGTCAGAAAGAAACAACCATGGCCATTCCAGGCAAGAGCCATTCACACATCCAAAATAATACTGCATTCCAGTCAGTAGCTGTTAGTCCTTACACTGGAATGATAGACTGCAGGCCTTCACAAGCAGAGTTTATTTTTGTGGCAGCCTTCAGGTTGTGGAACTCACTTTGCCATATATCGTAAAGAAAAGTACTCCTGCATGGTCCAGTGCCATGTGAACCCCATCACGAGAAGGTCAATATTGGATGGCCAGCTTATACTTCATGGAATAGCCCAGAACAGAGAAAGTTTTATCTTGCAGCTTGTAGTTACGTACCATGAGTTACGTACCACGCTGCACTGTAAACCTCTGTGTGACTTTCCAGATGTATGCACAGAACTGTGCATGCACAGTAGAGCAGCTCTGAGTCACAGTGCAGTGACTCTGTTTGGCACACATTGGAACTTCCTTTCCCTGTCGCTCTTCTGGTTTCCACTTCTTGTATTTTCTGCCACTGTAGACTGACATAAGCAGATGAGAATGGTTCTCTCTCTTTGTTGCATGCCCAAGCCCTCTGTGGAAAAAAGAAAGATATAAACATACAGATTGTTTATAAACATACAAATTATGTAAAAGTTGTCCTCACAATAATATTTGCCATATACTCCAGGAGAAGACTGGCACCTTTCCTTATGGAATTGTGCATCTCTTTTATATTCATGGATGATGCAAATGGATGTAAGAGAACATGAGGGAAATAGCAGTCAATCACTAGCCTGGATTTGTTGGACCCAGAAATATGTGCTAAGTAGGAGACATCCAGGAAGTGTGAGTTTGGGATGGGTCAGTTTTCACTGACACTTATGGGCTGTTGGTGGTTGTTTGATGATGAAGTGGTGGCAGCAGCACCATCCTCCCGACCCCCTCCATGCTGGAAGTCTCTGTGTGCTCACTCTCAGTGCCAGCCCCGCTGTGGGCTGTTCTTGGTGCTTTCCACTGCAGAGTGCCCTTTCCAAGGTGATGCATGGGAATGCTGGAGAGTGCATCCTTCCCCCAGCTACACAACTGCCTCGAGAGCTAACTTCCCCCAGCTACACAACTGCCTCACACGCTGTCTGCTTCTGTGAGCACTGATAAAAACTCAGTGACAGCCAAGTCACTTCTGCACTGTTACAGTGATGACAGTGGTGGCCGTCCTCATTCAGCGCCGTTTCCGCAAAACCTTCTGGAAAAGATCTGCAATGTTTGTTGTTTGCGCTGCACCCAGGGAACTGCACAGCGCTGTGCACAACTGGGTCTGCAGTTCGCCAGGTACATTTCCATGAGTGACTAATGCTGACAGTCACACATTGACTCTTTCCTCGTAAGAGTTCGACACAACTATTTAAGACTAAAGATTAACTTCCTCAGAGTTTAAAACTGTTAATTTGTCAAATTTGAAAACTGAGTTTAAGTTTAGCCATAGCTGTTAATTAACTTATACAATAGCTATCAATATTTTACTTCCCTGGGATTTTCCATTTCAAAGACATCAGAAGAAGCAGAAAAAGTACATTGCTGATCACATGGAGAAGATGGAAGGGGTTGGTTTGTTTGTTTTACCGAGTCATATGCTTTCTTGAAATTTCAGTCCTCTCTTGATTTCTTTGGTAGTCCAAATTTGATGTATTTTTAAATATGTACATACAGATAATACATGTACTTCTGTAGACCAAAAGCACTGAAAAAAATTACAGAGATACTCTTAACTTTCAACCAGCTAGACAAATTCATTTGGTACAATAAGAAATAATTCTTTGCACTAGTTCAGTGATATTTCTGGAATGCAGATCATGCATGAAATTCTGCACGGCTATGACCTGTAGCTCCACAGTAGTTAGGAAAAAAAAAGATGCTATAAAAGAGGAACTACATAAAAAGCTAACACCTCGCAAAGTAGTCAGTTAAAAACACACCTTGCATATGTGCATGAAGATTTTAATTTGTTCAAGCAAACTGATGCCTGACTGATTAATCAGTGGCAAACAAATGCAGACATGCTTAAACAGTACTATGTATCTGGCCAAAATGGGAACAGAAAGTTATTCATGCATGTAGATTTATTACAAAGATACAAAGTGGCAGAATGTCTGTCTGTCTTTTTAGATTATGCAGATATACTCCATTTGTAAACGGAAAAGTTACAGTGCTTTTTAAGACAGTATTTAAAAATACCATTAATTTGGAGCAGTTATCTTCCTACTTACACCTGGTGTAGTCTTGCATGTCCACATGGCTTGTTTAAAAAACATGCTGGCTTTGGGAAAAGATTTATAGATGTGTAGCAATTGGTTGCTCCTGTGCAGCACTCTGTGCATGTACAAATGGATAAGCACACGGGCCTTCAGCTGAATGCCTTTGGCACACATCCACGTTGCTGTGCACATATATATCAGCTGCACGATAGGCTCCCTGTGAGCTCTGAGCTGGGGTGTTTATCACACGGCTGCTTCTCCTGGCCTCCTCCCCTCTCTGCTGGAAAAAAATCATTTGTCTTGCTTCTTGCCAGCAAGACAAATTGGGGAAAATCAGCCATCCTGGCTGGAATTCAGCAGCTATGATCAGGGAATCCAGTCATGTCCTCTGAGTTTGTTCCTGCTGGGTGTCGTGTGCCTTTGGTGTACTTTGACATCGGCCCTGTGCAATGTTGATGGGAAGAACTGATTTGTGGTGTTTTACAGCAGGGAGAAGTGGTGATGCTGAATGTGACACTCAGCTCCATTTGCCTTCTGGTAGCAGGGAAAGAGTGCTTGGCTTTTCTGGTCTCTTCCTAAGTTCTTCAGTGTTTCCCCTAAAGGTAGAAGAAAGTTCATGTGTTCGCTGTTGAAGCAATGCGCATGAATTTACTGTGAAACTGATTGCATTCACATTCTTTTAAGATTTTTTTTAAGTTACAAATGTTACAGTAACCTGGTAGTTCTTCATACATCTGTACGTTTTTCAGTGCACTCCTTTTGATGTGCATATATACAGCATGTTAATTTAAGCTGTCATTAGAAATGAATGCATCACTTTTTTGTTTTCATAGGCAGAGATTGAACATTTAAGCAGATAATGTATCCAATAGTTTTGTACCCAGACTGAGTTGCCTAGTGAGAGTAAAGAGGTGCCTGGGAATCAGCTTGGTGAATGACTTTCAAAGATGGGATAACAAGTCCTTTAACAGTGGCTTCTGAACATAGTTTAAATTACTGAAACAGTAAGTCCTCTGTTACGCCAAAGTCCATGTATCTAATGTAGTAAATACTGGTTACTGTTTTTCATAAATTCAGTCTGACAGTTAAGTCATATTTTCTCACTGTTTGTTATTTGTGTGAAGTTCTTTGGGCTTGCAGTCTCAAGACACACTTCTTAGTGCTAAAGGACCAACTGAAAGTAATTCTGAAGCGATCTTCAATGTAGAAACTAACCATTAATCAGAATGGCTACAGGAGGAGTACAGCAACAGAATGAAATAAAGTAATCCTGTCTTGCTGCTTGGATTGCAGAGACTGTTCAAATATCTGCAATACATTTCAGTTTCTTAATTGCTTTTCATCCACATTTATTTATTTATTAGTCTTGATAAACATTTGATTAATAGTGTAGAGTGCATTAAAATATTTTCACATGTGTGCGTACACATACACACAGTGGGTCATGTCTATGAAACAAAAATATGTTCCTATACAACATGCTTCCCACTATGTCCTTTTATTGCACCTCTGCTTGTTCTAATTGCTACCTCCTAACGAGCCTCTAACAGGAAAAAAGTATTTCTCCATACGCATAACAGTTCTTTTCATGCCAAGCAATGCCTCAGATGTGGGGTGTTTTTGTGTAGAACAAGGCATTTGCTCTGCTGGGCTCAGACCAGCTCCTGAGCCAGGACCCAGGAGTGGGACTGGGGTGGGGGTGGGGGGATGTGGCACTGTGCTCATCAGGCTGGCACTTCACAAGTGCTGTGAGTTCAAAGGCAAGTGAGGGGCAAAGCTTGAGCCTGTTTTTGGGGTCCAGGGATTCTGTGTTCATCACACGTTTCTTTTGGCGGGTAGAAAAGGGAATCCAATCTTCCTTCATCCTCAAGGGCCCTCAGTGGGGCCAGACAGTTTCCCAGGGAAGACAGGTGGCAGCTTTCTTTGAGATCTAGTGGCAGCTAAGCTTCAGATTCACATGCTGTGGGTAACAGTTTCCAGCTGCTCTGATGTGACATCCCACAGACACCTCGTGTGTCTGTCGGACACTATGCCTATGAGAAAAAATTATTGGCCTGGAGCACTCTGTAAAATTTTGTATTTTTCTAAAAAGGAAGAAGGAAAATTAAATATCTGTTGCAGCATTTTTCTTTTTTTACTACAGAGAAAAGTAGTAAGTAACTAACAGAAGATAGTTGTTTCTAGTACCTGTTTTTAGCTAAAATAATGGGGGTTAATTATTAAACCTTTTACTTGGTCGCTCACTTGTGCTCCTGATGCTTTAATCCTGGGTCACAGAAAGTTTAAGAGTGCTTTACAGGGGAGACTCACTTCTTTTTGCCTCAACCTTTCCATGCTGACGGGATGTTACGGGCTTTGCTGCTTACACTCTCTGTAGTTGCCATTGCTCATGCTGAGCTCTGCAAGCCAGGTAAGATTTGGAGCTGATTCCCATCCTTCTTTAGGTAAAGTAGCTATCAGTTTAGACGACAAAGCTGCCAACTTCTCAGATTTTCATTTTAACTGTTTGTCTTCAGTTTGAAGATTGAAACGCTGAGCATTCAGTTCTTTCATGAATTTGCAAATTAAGTATGGAAGTTGATCTCACTTAAAGAGGTCATGATAAACCTCACTGAGACTCTGTAGGGCTTTTTTCATGCAAGTAACTTCCGTTGTCCTAAGCGGGTGATCTCTTAAGACACATTTAGAAACTGACATTTGTGAAATAATCTGGGAAGTAAATGATTTAAAATACTATTTTGACTGACTGCCAATATATGTTTGCTTTTTTCTCTTTGTGTCAGATGCACAGAATGCTTTCAAAGTACGGATTAGTATCAAAACAGCTTTGGGAGATAATGCAGTAAGTAATGTATCTTCACATATTCTTCCTAACTCAATATCTGGCAAAATAGAAGTAATATATACTGTAAAATATCTAAAGGCAACACAAGCAATTTGTTCTGCAGCTTAATTGTAATAGTTTGCTCAAGTCATGATCTACGCATCCATTTCTTGACATCTGACTAGCCCAATCCTTAAAATGGCATTCTTTAGGAGAAATGTAAGGCTTGCTTGTTCATAAAGATAATTTTCTGTCAGAGATAATTTTTTCCCCTGGAAAAGCAGTTGGGATGTTACACTTTATGCATGAGAGCTGCTGCACAAATATAAGTCTGTATTTGGGGAAAAGCACTTCTGCTCAAGAATGCTAATTGTAAAGTCAAGCATGTCTGGGAAGAGAAGCAGGAAAAGATTTTTAGGTCTTTATGAAATGGGACTTTGCATCAGGCTCTCACACAAGCATTAACTGTAGAGATAATTCAAGCATGTCTCATCAATTCCCTGCTAATGGAGGGCTTCAGATAGTGGCCTTTCGTCTCTGCTTGTCTCATGAGGACTGAAATACTCTGGCTTAATTCAGATCTTTGGGCTTAATGTAGAAGTACTGGTGTGAGCAATGAGAGATATGTAAGAGATTGGGACATTAGGTGACTGAGTGGTTCTTCCTGATCTAAGGCACTATTTAATATGTCAGAGCCCAGGACTTGGTTAGTTTGAATACTTAGAGCAAATCTGCAGCATGCTGACAGGGCTCAGCAGAAAATTAGGTGTGAAACATCCTGGACAGTCATCTCCACTTGTGAGTCTGGTGGCTGATTATGTTATGAGCCCGGGGAAACAAAGCAGTAGGTTACATGTTATAAAAGGCTGGAGATATGAGAAACTCCCTATGACTGTAGAAGCTGCTCTAAAATTACCCTGAAAGATCAGGTAATTTAAACTAACATTACCAGGGACCTAAATTTCACTGGTAACTTCATAAACCAGACAAACTACAAAGAAATATTCAAGATACCTGCTAAAGTAAATGTTTGGAAATTCGTACTGAAGTCGATTCTCTTCGGTGGGAGAGTTTATTTAAACAGTAGTGTGAGCCTAGTGTTTTTTTTTTTAATTATTAAAAATAGTGTAATACTATGGCTGAAAATATGTCAAAATAATTATTAAAGCTCTCCTTGATTATAATGGCTAATATTTTGATTTAATCTTGGTTCAACATAGTAGCAAAGAACAAAGATTGCAGTTCCCAGTAATGCCTTTTTTTAGTGCCTTTTCCTTCTCCAGCAATAGTAAAATAAGGGGAGCTTGTTTGATTTTTTTTTTTTTTGTTCAAAAAGGATATGAGACAAATCGTTACCCTTGGAGGAACTTTATATTGCAAGAAAAAAGCAATAACTGAGGAGTCTATTTTTTTTTTTTGTAGTCATTTATTTAATAAAACAAAGTGTGTGAAAGTGCAAAGAACGGTACAATCGAGAACAGCATTTTAGAACAACAACTTGCTGAAAGTGGTATGATGCCACGGAAATTCACCCACAAATAATAAACAATTTATTAGGTACAGAGGTAGTAGTAGTTCTTTTTCATAGCCATTGCAGTCTTCTTTGTGAATGACTGAAGTTGAAAACTGGAACTACTATGAAACTGAAATTCATTTTCGTTAAAGAATTTGGGCCACTTTACATTTTTGTGTTATGTATTTTATCAAAGAAAAGTGTAATACTGTCATTGTGTCACAGTAGGACATGATCAGCTTTGTTCATTTCCAAGTCACTTCAAGCTCCATGATAACAGAAAGCCCTGAAACTGTGGGAATTTTTCTCTAGGAGTGGCAGGATAACTCCAGTGTACATTCAGAGGCATAGGAAATAGGTTGGTGCAGCTTTTCTCATGGTTTAGTGCACGCCGTCCACTCTGTCTGAAGCTGATGAAAACAGGACACCATTTTCTAATTTGTTCACCAGATGAGCTGTACTCTTACGCAGGGAGTTCCATTTAGTGTATTTATTTAGTTCTTATCACAAAGGAGCTAGACAGAGCAGCTCAGATGCAGTAGGTATTCAGTTGTTATTTTATTTGCAAATTATGGGTGTACTTGACAGAGATGTTGTTTGCTGATCCATGGGAGGAAACACGGTGCCTGTAGGCCTAAATGGAAGGTGATTTATGAGTCTCTCTGAGGATGGTTTTGACTTCATGAGTGGCTTCTGGAATAGCTGCTAGTCACTAGTTGCTTTCTGTTCATGGAGTCAGCAGAAGGGTAGAGAGTTAATTCAAAAGGGACAGAGGCACCTAGAGAGGGAGAAGAGGTGATGGGAACTTGGTGTCACCACTCATTTCAACCATAAGAGTCAAAGACTTGGCACGTCAGGGGTGCAGCCAGGTGAAGTAGAAAGTGCACTTGCTTCTGGCTGATGTATTCAGGCTGCTTCCAGGGTAGAGGATGGAGGAGGAATGCTGACATACACCTTGTGTCTTGCCACAAGATGGGATCCAGAAGTGTGTTTGTGTGTCTGTAGCCACTCTGCAGTCTGAATGGCTGTATAGTTAAGCATAGAACCATTTAGGAGGGAAGAGATCTTGGAGGGTCCCTAGTCCTCTGCTGCTCCAAGCCAGGTCAACACTGAAATCAGGTCAGGTTGCTCAGAACAATCTTATAATATTATATTCTCATATCTTAAATTTCGTCTTTTAAAGCACTCCTGTAGTACTTCACCCCATCAGCAACCTACACTCATCATCTTTCATGCATTGTCTCATCATCTTCATTCAGTAAGAGGCATTTAAGGCTGCCTTTCAGAGTCCTCTGTGTCCAGTTCTGCTCCTCCTTAAAATATAAAGGATGGCAAGTGCAACTGAGCCAGTGTCTTTGTGTTGGTTCCTTTGTAGTGCAATGAAGATGGTAAACATTAATAGTTCTGATACCATCCTGTAGTGTTTCATTCTTAACAGTTATGTTTATAGCTTGTGGTTGCAAATGATATTTAATGTTTCCTCTAGAGCAGCAGGAAGTGTGCATCAATAGCTGCACCGCACAGGAACATCCTCAGTCATCAGCTGCACTCCAGGCCTTTGCATTTGGAGGGTAAAGATGAAGCTGATAAAGCCCCATAGTAGAACAAATCAGGTCTAGTGGAAGTGTCCCTGCCCATGGCAGGAGAGTTGGAACTCGATGATCTTTAGAGTCCTTCTAATCCAAATCATTCAAGGTTTCTTTGCACCTATCCCTCTGATTGGAGAAAGCTCCCGAGTAGAAACTGTTCTCTGGAAATTCATGCCCACCTCTCCTGAGTTCATAGAGTTTGTTAGCTTGAAGTTGTTCTTGCCTTACTTTTCCTCCTCATTATGTTGCCTTGCCCTTGCATATTCCTGTATGCTGTTGTGTACAGAAGTTCTTGTTCACCTGGAGCCCACAGCCATCTCCTCTACTTCCTGTTTAATCTCCATTTTCCTGGGATTCTTGCCCTTTGGCCCAGAGGGTTGTCTGCAATATCTTCTTCTAACTCAGGCAGACCCATGATTTCTGCTGAGCTTTCTCTGCCAGTCTCCTCCCTCTCCTTCTTGGAGTTTTCTGTTTATTCTGTCTCTTTTCAAGTGCTTACTCTTTCAGCTGGGCCTGGAATTCCTCCCTACACATTATTTTCCCTGTTTGAGATACCCTTTTTGCTACTCTGACTTAAAGAAGTGCTAGGCTACTGCATTATTTATGAAAACTGTGACAAATTGTGCATATATATATTTCACTAAACGTAAACATACTGAGTACATGTACTTGGTATTGCTGCATTATATTTGTGTCCATGTAAGCATGAAATGGAGTGCGCTTCATCATTATCCATTTTCAAGACAACTGTTTAAATTATCTCTACAGCTGGTTTAATCCACTGGCTAACAAATGATTTTTTTTTCTGTCCTCTTGGACCTGTTCTCAAAGACTGAAGATGGCATGTAGGGATTCAGTCAATAGTGCCACACACAGAAAAAAGAGATCTTCCCTTTTAGTACTGCAAATTTTGCTTCATGGTTTAAATACAGGTATCTTTAAAATGATGATAAATAGTTTTATGGCTCTGATCTGTATTAATTACTTTACTACATGATCTCTCTTAGTATTAGTTGCTCTCATTACTGTCATGTTTTCATCAGTGCAGTGGGATCAAAACAGGCTTTTATAAATTTTTTCCAAAGAGTTTCTTTCTTTTTTTTTTTTTTTTTCAGTTTAAGTTCCCAGGTTGGCAAACATTATCACAGTATAGTCATGACCCCCTTCATTCACGAGGCAAGAGTGATGAGTCAGAACCCAAGTTTCTCAGCACTGCAGCTGCACTTTAATGCTGCTCAAGTTGTCTGCTGCCTCAGCTTTGCTGACCCTGTCCTATCTCAACTCAGAGAGCCCATGTCACTCAACATTCATCTAGGGATGATAAACAAGATCACTTTCTGCCCTTTAAATGACTGCCTCCTTCCCTGTTTAGTTTCCCAGTCCACAGGATGCCAGCACAACATGAGGGCTGCAGATACTTGACAGTTGGATTCTCTTTGTTTTTTTGTGGAGAGGTTGCATCTCCATGCACCCAAAATCAGAATTTAAAAAACAGAATTTAAGATTTGGAATTTTCAATGCTATTTACTTCTTTTTGATGTACATTACTGTTTTTTGAATTTGCTGTTTGTAACCAAAGGACCATGAAAAAGTAGGCCCAAGTGGACAACAGAGTTAAGTATCCACACCACTGGGTTTCTGGTTTGGATGATTACAGAACAGATTGTTTTAATGTTGAAAGTTAAATATTAGATTTGTGTTCTGATTGACTGAAGAAAGCTATTCCTAACCTCCCTTAATATAATTCCAAGAAACTAATAATCTTTGTAATCTGCTGAAAGGGGAAGAAATTCAATCAGCATGCCTCAGTCATGGCTCCTGTTATAAAAATGTAATAGATGCAGTTCTTACAGGTCATTAGAACTGCATATGTGAGTGAAAGCCCAGGGGAACCCAGTGAAGCTATCTCAGAAAACTTAAATTATGAAAGCATGATTTTTTATCAAGACAACAGAGAACAGTTTTTGGAGCCTACATTCTTGTTCTTATTGAAATAGTAAGGATGCTATTTTATTTCTTTTATCTCATATGCAATATAATAATTTGTAATATAGTTGAGTCTTCTCATAATCAGAACGGTGTGGAGCAATAAGACTGCAATCTCATTTTATTTCCTGGTGTCCTGATGTCCAGCTCCCAGAGACCATTCAACATTAGGGGTTTTTTTATTGTTATTTTTGGGCAGAGCCAAATAGTCTTTGAGGGTGGATTTAAATCTTCTACTTTAACTGAGTTTAACCAGCAAAAGAAGCAAGGCCATGAAAGCAGCTGTGTGGGGAGAATTCTAGTCTTTTGTATAGGAAACTTTACATCTCCAGTTTGGTCAGCTTTCAGAAATATTCAGTTAATTCAATTTTTCAAAACATTCTTTGCAGTTTATATTATTTATATTACAGTTTATATTGCACTTTTTTTTTCCATTAGAAAAAGTTCTTTGTCCATACTAAACAATGGGCATTTATTTTCTTTGCACAATCGGAGAATTAATTCATTTTCTTGATCAATACAGCATTTCAAGTTCAGCAACTCTTTTCCTTTCTGTACTGCCAGCACTGGTGCTGAAATAATTGTTTTCCATCTTCTTTTACAGTATGCCTGGGATGCTAATGAAGAGTACCTCTTCAAAGCAATGGTGGCTTTTGCAATGAGAAGATATTCCAGCAAGAGCTCAACTCAGTAAGCATCTGCTTGGACTTGCCTTATACATATTAACAATGCTGCATGTAGTGACCTGTCCTCTGCTGTACTGAGCTGTAGAAATCATTATATAGAGATTCTAAAAGCAGGCTGTTTCAGTATACTTCTAACACCCAGATACAGATTCAATATCACACTGTCTCTGTTTTAAGCAGTGTTCAATTTTTGAACCAGTGTCCCTGTGGATGTGAAGTGACACAGCTGTGGAGCTCAGTGGGATGGTGCCATTTCACTTTAAGCAGAATGCGGCAGAAAGATGTGACACCTTCTGGAGACCATACTGGGAGGAGGCAAAGGGACACACTGGGAGGTCAGGAAAGGCAGCACAGATTTTTGAGTGAGCAGCTCTGGTGCACGCTTCCTTAGAGCTCAGCTTCAGCAGTGCGCTGAAAATGAGCTGACACAGAGCCCTAGGAGGTGGATATGCCAGTGCTGTGCTCTGCTGGGCGTTCCTATCTCTGATATCACAGCGGTTGAGTTACCTACCATCAAGAAGTTTCAGATGTTGCAGTGCAGATAGAAATAAGCCTTTAATTGGTTTTGGGATTAAATCTACCCTGAGGTATTGAATATTCTTTTCAAGCTTCTGATCCTTGCTACTCTATGAAATTAGATACCAGATTAGACAGACCATTTAGCAAGCTGTATTTTTAGGATGTTCTTATCTTTCTTAAATGAAAAACCTTGTAAGTGCATTTCCATAGACATATTATTTTTTTCATTGTTTTTCAACCTGAAATGAAAGGATGGTTCTGGTAGGCTAACGAGGATAAGGTTTTCAATTTACTTAAAAATAAAACTGCTTCAGGCTGTCATTGCATCAGGTGAAGCATATTCCACATTTGCAAAGATATTAGTTAACTTTAGTCACATGATTATTGTGGCTGCTGCACTTCTCGTAAGTAATAGGGGATTTTTCCCTCCATGTGACAGGAGTGTTTGATTCCTGCGATTTCATTTTTATTCCTCAGAAGCGGTCTCCTTTGAGCAAGAAAGCTGTTACATCAAGCTTAACAAAAACAGCCAAGTGTGCTACTCAAACCAATTAAAATGACACTTTAAAAAATGAGTTCAAGATACAAGCTAATTACAGATGATTATGTAGGACTTTCTCTCAGGTTTTCAAAGAAGCAGAGTTTTCATTCAGCATCTGATCCATAAAGATTTCCTTTTGTATACTTATTTTAGTCCTGGGTCCTTTTTTAAAATTATTCTTTAAAATTATTCTTCAAAGTCATGGTACTTTCATACAGCAAAAGACTTGTGTCAGAAACCAGTCATCTTTGTCCTCTTCAAGCACTGTGGTTTTCTGTAGACTAAAATAAGGTTGGTACAGGAACAGGAAAAAGTCAAGCCAGTATGGAAGGAGTAGAAATTTTAATGGCAGTTATCTGTACCCACTCTGGGGAATCATAGAATTTATGCTCACTAATTCTGTTTCCTACCAAGAGAATTTTCCCTATGGACAAATATGATGATGCCAGTGTTACTCCAGTTTGGAGGTGGTGTTGGACACATCAACACCTGCTGCTGAGTTGGTCAGAAAAGTCAGTATAATATTTGGATCAGCCACCTGTGGGCATCTTTACCTCTTTTTAATATGGTATCACACTTTCTCATGGGGTGTAACTTGGGTACACCCCTCATGGGGTGTATATTGGAGGTATAACTGATAGCTCATCTAGGACTTAGAGACACCTTTGGAGTCATTACAGACAGCATGTCACCTGAAGGAGAGCTGTGCAGCTCTGTGCAGCTCTGGCACAACTTCCTAGGCAACAGGCTGAAGAGTTTCCTGTGCATAAATCTCTCCCAAATCCCAAGGGACCTCGGAGTCCCTGTTTAGTGATGGAGAGGCTGGATGAACCTCCCAATATACCTCAAATAATCTGCCTTTTACATGGGAGGCTGTGAAAGCCTTCATCATGTTAGATGCCCTTTTAATAATACGCTCCTTTTCCCACCCTTGTGGCTGGCAGCTGTAAGGAAGGAGTGCAGTCCTGCTCCATCCCTTCTGCAGCAGGCACGGAGGTGTGGGAGCACCCAGCATCCCAGAGGGTACAGCAGCATGGTGTGCACAGGAACAGCACCCTGGCAGAGCTGGGGAAGAGACTTCACTGTGGCGAAGAGGGAGGCACCAGCAGGAGCTTGTAGCAAATAAATTACATTGCACTGCTGGCAAATAAATTGCATTTCACTACAGGAGATTTTGCAGGAAAATGTCAACAGATTTTCTTCAGGAGATGTAAAAGACCAATGAACAATTATTCTGTCATATAAGAACAGACAAATTGCCTGTGACTGCGTTCTGGTAGCATCTAAACTTAGGGAAATTTTGCATCTGGTTAAATGAAGTTTTTGTCAAAATAGAACCTGTGAAAAAATAACTATTATTTTACATAGTTAAATACTGGTTCTGCCAGGGTATAAATTACGCACGTGGCCATAGCTAGGATGTGACGAACCTCCCCTTTGACATCCCAGTAATTTCTAACACACCCACATCCCTGAAGTAACTCACAGCCACAACTAACTTCCACATGAGACACAAATACCATTAACTTCAGCAAGCTCTATCAGGCCCCAAATTAATTTGTCTGGTGGATCAAGATAACCATTGTTGCAGTCTGCCCCATCATTTTTGATATTCAAAGTCACCTCTTGTTAGGCTTCTGAAACTGGATAAAAGCCAGCCTGTTATGACAAGCATTTCAATGTGCTGCTTCAAACAGCAGTTGATGCTGTTGTTGCCTTTGTGTAACCACTGAGTGACCCAGTGCAGACTGGGGAGGCTTGCACCCTGCATCTCAAGTTCTCTAAAGTTAATTTCCAAACTGAAATTTAATAAATTATGGAGCAGTGTTTAATGTTTGAAAGGTTTGTCAAATTTTCAAGTTTGTGTGAAACAGAAGAAAGGCACAATCAATCAAATGACTCAGTTACTACTAGTATAGATACAAATAAATACTTCTTTTTCAGTGGAGAGTTAATACCCCTTTATTTCCTGCTTTATATATGGCCTTTCAATTGATTCTCAATACATATGGTCATGAAAGGTAAGCCAACCTTTGATCTCTCGGTGTTAAAAAATTATTGTTGTTGCCTATGTTAGTAACCCTGATTTCTCTAATCTGTGACCCATTTGAAGTAATATGCATCTCTTTTGGGCCTAGGATTAGTTAATCTTTAGAGCAGAAAGAATGTCAACACATTTGTTTTCATTCAAATAACAGAATCTACTTTTGGTACATCTTCCCCCCATTTATAGATTAAAAAAGCTGAAATTTTCCTTACAAAGTGACCAGAAAAAAAATTCATCAACATTATCCATCTTCCTAAGATAGGCTTTTTTGATACTAAAAATATTGTGACCATTTAGAACAAGAAGATAAGACTCTAGAGTAAAGCTGTTACATCAAGGTGATCCCATGGCTGCTGGGAAGAAAATAACGTTCCTTTGCAGGAGCAGCTACAGAGCCCTGTGTTGGAAGAGGCATGATGCTTTTGGAATAGCTTGAGATATGCACCTGTGGGTTCTTTTGGGGCTGTGGTTCTTTCACGAGCTAACAGCCATTGTGGATATTCAGCTCCCTTTGACTCTCTGACAGCTCTATCTTAGCCCTAAACAATCCTTTAAATCTCCAGAAGGAACAAAGATGGTGTTTCAGGCCAAGGAATTGCTAGGGTTTCCTGCACTCTGCTCACTGGTGTTTGTGTATATTAAAGGAAATGCAATTTTGGACTTTTGCCATGGTGCCATAAGGCTGAACCAGGATCCTGTCATTTTGATGATAACAGTCTGCTATAATCCCATGTCAAAAGTCTATCAGCTACTAGGGAAAGAAAAAAATGTCCACATATATATTTACAAATACACTTCATTAGTGCCTGGAGAAGCCAGGCTTCTCAGATCTATACAGTGTGACATCATAGCTGCAATGATTCTGTGTGTTGTGGATCAAACCTGCATGCAAATGGCATGGGAGAAAAAAAAAGTGAACCACTGCACAGAATTTGCCACATTGGTGCTTGTTGAACCAGTCTGTTTTGGTGTTTACTCATCCCCTTTGAGCTTCTCAGAAGTGGGATTATTCTCTTTGGGGCCTGGAAGGGTTTATGGCATTTGGATTCCACTGAGGAAAAAGTGGTGGCGGTGAAGCCAGAGTTTGAATGCTTGTAACTGAGAAGGATTTTAGAAACAGCAGGGAGAAGAAAAGAAGCCAAATTTACATATCCTAGTGTAATCCTTTCTGCCCCTTATTTCAGTGCTGTTTGTTCTAGAGAGAGATGTACTCCCACGGTGACTGACTGCCTTGTAGTGTGCTGAAAACCTTGGCACTTTAGGGAAGACCCTAGCTTGACGAGTCTTTGAACAAGGGTGTGAAAGGGTGTTCTGCCCTTGTCTATCTTTATCTTTCTCTTTGGGGATCAATCTTTCTTCACCTACCCCATTTCAAGAATATCTGTAGGGCAACACCAGCTCAGATTTTCCACCTGGCCCGTTTTGATTGCACCACAGAAACTGCAGCTTTAGGAACTTTGGCAACATGAAGGTTTGGGTTATAAATGTTATAAATGCCCAGATAGAAAACTTCCTCTGCAGTTGCAATTTTAGATATTCTGTGAAGTCAGCAAGAGTTTGTCAGCCACCAGCCAAAAGCAGGCATTTTTCCCCCTCTCCTGTAAATTTTGTGCTTTCCTTTTGTTTTGCAAAGAATAAATATGCTTTCATCTTCTCACTGTTGCCAGCAAACTGATGTGATCATCTTTTCAAATTCCAGAGGATGGCGTTCCTCTTTTATCTGTAAAAATTCTCTGTATTTGCAGAATTGATACTGTTCTAGAGAGGTAAAAGTGGTCATTCTGACTCTGCAAAATCATTGCTTTCCATTTTATTGTGTATCTCTCTGGAATGGGTGCTTATAGCCCAGAAAGCCAGCTGCATCCTGGGCTGCACCAAAAGCAGTGTGGCCAGCAGAGAGGGAGGGGATTCTGCCCCTCTGCTCTGCTCTGATGAGACCCCACCTGCAGTGCTGCATCCAGCTCTGGGGTCTCCAGCACAGGAAGGACATGGAGCGAGCTCCAAAGAGCCAAAATGAAATCAGCTCAGTTGGTTGGAGCATGCTTCTAATAATGCCAAGGTTGTGGCTTTGATCCCTGTATAGATCACTCCCATAAGAGTTGGACTTCAGTGATCCTTGTGGGTCCCTTCCAACTTAGAATATTCTGGGATTCTGTGATTAGAGGACTGGAGCACCTCTCCTGCAAGGAAAAGATTAGACAATTTGGTCTGTTCAGCCTGGAGAAGAGAAAGCTCTGGAGTAGCCTTATAGCACCTTCCAGTACCTGAAGGGAGCCTATGAGAAAGATGGAAAGAGACTTTTGACAAGGGCATGTGACAGGACAAGGGGGCATGTCCTCAAACTGAAAGAGTATTTTTAGATTAGGTATTAGGAAGAAATTCTTTACTGGCGGTGACTCACTTGCACAGGTTGCCCAGAGAAGCTGTGGATGGCCCATCCCTGGCAGTATGCAAAGCCAGGCTGGATGGAGCTCTGAGCAGCCTGGTCTAGTGAGTGGTTCACTGCCCATGGCAGCGGGATTGGAACAAATCTCTAAGGTCCTTTTCAGCCCAAGCCATTCTATGATTCCGACAGATAGATAGATAGATAGATAGATAGATAGACAGACAGACAGACAGACAGACAGACCGACCCCTGTAAAACGATATATTGCACTATCTGGAGTACCCATCAAAATGACCTTTCATCAGGAAGTAAAACATTTCCAAAAAATATCCATAATGGGGTACTGCGATCTGCCTTACAGGCAGATCCCTGGCTGGCTGGAGACTGCCCAGGCGCGGGCGTTCCTGCTCTCTCTCTCTCGTCCCTCTCATCCCCAGTCCCAGCAGTCCCAGCAGACCCGGCAGTCCCGGCAGTCCCGGCAGTCCCGGCAGTCCCGGCAGTCCCACTCGGGCTCTCGCGGGGCCGGGGCGGTGCTGCGGGCGGCCGGCAGGTGGCGCTGCCCAGCAGAGCGCGGGGCGCCCGGGCCCTCAGGGTGGTGGGGGGGCTCGGCTTTCGCTGCCGTCGTGGTTGTGTCATTCCATAGGGGTTTTCTGATATCTCCGCCATTTACTAGTAGGAATCGGAAAAAAATTGGCGTTTAAAAAGCATTTCGCACACTGTTTGCATAATATGAGGAGCCGCCTGCCTGTGCCTGTCCACATTTAACTTCAAATAAAGCTGAGCAATCTTCCTTTAAAATAGTTAATATAAATATTTGACACAGCATAAACTAAAGGGCAGAGGCCAGTGCCGGTAGAAGGATTAAATTTAGCTTGTTCCCTCCACTCTGTGCCTGGCTCTGTGAAGAAAGATGTCAAAAAGAATAACATCAGTTCCACTCATCTTCCCTCCAACAAATGTATCTTGTAGAAGAACTGCACTCACTTGAAAATCATGTGGGCAGTTCTCCATGACTGGTTCCTGTGGTATTTGCTGTCAAAACCAGAATTCTTAGTTCACCAATCCATTTCCTCCATTATATGGCCCTTGTCATGGCCAGTGATAATTGTTATTCAAATACGTATTTTTCCATTTGATTATGCTAAATGTATGTCCAAGACCATGCAAGTTTGTAATAGATGTAGAAATTTGTTTGAAGACTCATTTGGTCTTCGCAAGCTTTATTTTTTTAAATCATACTGAGAAATGAGAAATGCTGTGAGTGGTATTTCTTTCTTGAGTATTAAATGTTAATTTTTTAAAAAATAAGAATTCCCCCCCCTCTTAGTTGAGAGCAATATTTTATGAAAATCTAAAATATTTCAATAATTCCTTCTGTGCTTCTTTCATGATGATTTTTATTTTAACTATCTGCAGAATTTCCAATGTGCTGCTCTGCAATGTGACAGACCGGGTTTCATTTTGGTTTGTGGTCACAGATTCTTCCAAAAATGTGACAACTGTTCCTGGAAGCGAGGTAGAGGCAGCCATCAGGTACAGTCACTGTTTTTGCAATGTTTTCTTCCTTGTTTACTGAGGATGTTTTCTCTGGGCCTTGTATGAATGAGTACTCTGCCTCTTTAAGGATGAACTAATCCAAGTCGCTAAAATGCTGAGGGGTCAGTACTCTTTAATGAATGTGAGATAAGAGGATTTTTACCAGTCCCACAGTATGCAAAGCATGTGAGCCTTGGGATTATAACTTTGGAAAGAGTCTCTGTTGATGCTGGAGACTCAGAAGAAATCGAGTCCCTTTCCAGAGCCCTACCTGTGATGTGCTGTCCAGTGTGTGGCACGCTGCTTTCATACAGCTGCTACCTTTCCCAGTGAGACATCCTTCTTCCTCAGATGATGGAAGGGCGCACTTTCTGGGTGGGATGAATATTATTTAGCTTTTACTGCATGCTATGTGCACATCTACACCTGTGCTAATGACCGTGCGCTCCCTTTCAGTGCTTCTCACTAACAGTTCATCTGACTTAATTTAGAAGTCAGCTTTCACATGAGAAGAGCTTGTGTGAACTCCTGATGAGCAGAGCTGGCTGTGTTCCACTTTGGTTTAAACAATTGTATGCTCACATGCTTTTCATACCAGCTCGTTCTAGAATGCCAGTCAATATCACAGCTGAGCAGTGCTTGTACAAAATACAGTGCACTACAAATACTTTGCTTTCTACTATCACATTCTGTAGCAAGTAAAAGGAAGAATGTGGAGCTGACAAGGAAAAAAGAAAAAATGGGTAATCTGACTTTAGTGGTCAAAAAAACCCTGCACCAGGGGTTTATAGGGATGAGTCCCTCAAGCAGCATAACGCACATATATTTCTCAAGCATGGAGTGGAAAATGGATCTCTTTGTTTTCAGGCATTCGGTGCTCTGTCTTGAAAATTCGTGTTATCTCTGTGGAGGTGTAATGCCTAATTCCTGATGAATGAGTCTGCGTTCTTTGGGAAAGATTAACTTAATCTTATGAGCAGATTAAACTATTTCCTACAGAGACACCAAACAATAGCTTCATAGCATTAGTGGAGGAAGCAGATTATTTATTCACTGAAGCTCTCTGTAAGAGTGCTGGAATGTGGGGGTTTTGCATTTCTGTTATTCTTTGATACGTTCAGTAGCATAAGCTGATTTATTTAAGTCTTTTATGTGCCCTGTTTGGCACAGAAATTGGATGCTGTTATTGTTTGGTTTTTAACTGTTGTCTGTCACCTGATAAAGAATATACTATTTATGAAAAGTTTTAATTCCTGCCTAATTTAAAAACAAGAAATAATATGGTCTATAAAACTAAATCCTTTTTGTTCAATTGCTTCTGATTGCAGGCTTCCATACAAAACCTTTATTATAACTCTTCATGCTGCGGTAGCACAGAACCCTAGTCATGGGCTAGAATTTTGTTGTATGAGATTCCTACAAAGTAAGAATAAAGAGGAAGGTAAACCATGTCAGAGCTCTGTATGAGACTCAAGATTTTGCATAAATATACACAAGATATAGTTATGCATATACAAACATGAAATACACTTGTAGTTGCCTGCATGTGTTTCAGCACATAATTCTGAAACTCAGGCCATTAGATGAGGGTAAACAATTCTTATTTCAGCTGTTCACAAAGATCCTTTCATATCAGTAAGGAAATCTTTTCTAAATGGCAGACAGCTTACGGTATTATGAGTCTTAAAACATGCCATGGCTTTCAGTCCTGTCCAGGAATGCTGACTTTCCATTAAAGCTAAGAACTTCCTGTTTAAAGGACAGCCAAACATTATGATTTCCAAGAAGAGAAATTTGAAAAATCGTACCTGTGTTTTCCATACATCTTTTCTTCGGAAATACTTGCTCTGTGGTAAATAAATTGAATTGTATACAAAAAGAGCTGCATTCACTCATACAACTGCCATCAAAAAGAATCTCTCAAGACCAAAATATGTGATCCATTTGCTTAAAAATTTTTAACATTTTGAAAAAGCTAATGAAAGAAACTTCTAAAGCCTCTTAAACCTGCTTAGATTTAGATCCAGAAATACCTTACAGGCGGTGAAATGCTTACAGACAGTGAAAATAGGTGAAGATATCCACTAAAGGGTAGCAGTTGCACTACTTCTGTGAAAAAGCATATTTCTCAGACTGACAGTTTCTTATAATGGAAAAGATGTGCAAAGTGCAAATCCCTTTAGCTGCATCCTGCAGGGAAGAAGGACATGTTGGCAATAGGTGTGGATTCTCCCAGATCAAACTGTATCCTGTGCCTCATGAATCTAAGGAAGTCTACAACAGCAGGGGCAGATGTACCATCCCATAAAATGCGCTTGTTCAGTTTGAGGGACTAGGGGGCGCTGTAAGTAAATTGTCTGAGCATCGAAGGGTATCTCTGCCACTCCTGTGCTAATCTTGAATGCTGCATGAGCAAGGCAGCAGAGCCAGCCTTACAGCTTACAACCTGCTGTGTCTTCAGGACATGGTTCAAACCAGAAATTAATAATAATACTGTACTTCAGGTCTCATCTGTATTTCCCAGTTTTTCAGATAAATGCATACAAAAGTCTAGTGTTGGAAATGTTGTAAGTGTGTGGGTGTCTATGGATTACTGAGGTCTGTGTTATAGTGAAGGTCTTTGTAATCCTGCCAGCATCATCGAATCACAAAATCATAAAATGATAGACTCACAGAATCATTTAGATTAGAAAAGACATCCAAGGTCATTGAGTCCAACCTTTGACCGAACACCACCGTGTCAAGCAGACCATGGTACTAAGTGCCATGTACAGTCGTGTCTTGAACACCCCCAGGGATGGTGACTGCACCATCCTGCACTCCCTGGGCAGCCTTTTCCAATGCTTAAGCACCCTTGCGATGGAGAAATTCTTGCTGTTGTCCAACCTGAACCTCCCCGGTGCAGTTTTAGGCTATGTCCTCTTGTCCTATTGCCTGAGAGGAGGCCCCCACTAAAGATAGACAACATTCACAGCATTTTCTTCATCATGCAGGATGACATTTAGCCCTGCCAAACTTGCAGCACATTCATGAAAAGTCCTTTTATTTTCTACTATCTTTTTAACTTGTGAAATACTCTTATAAAGAGTTGTGATGTTTTTCTGTTTTGTTTTTTTTTTTTTTTTTTCCCCTGAAGGATGAACCGGAACAGAATCAACAGTGCTTTCCTACTGAATGACAAAACACTGCAGTTCCTGAAGATAACCTCAACCTTATCACCTCCTGTTGAACCCTCTACGCCTGTCTGGCTTATTGTATTTGGTGTTGTTCTTTGTCTCATTGTGGCTGGGATTGTTTTCCTCATTGTTTCAGGGATTCAGAAACACAAGAAGTAAGCAGCTTAGCCTTTCTTCTTTTTTAATGGAATATTGGCTAGTTAAGTCAGCTGGGCCGGTTTTGTGTTTCAGAGGAGCAACAGACAGATTAATGCTGTACTCCCTTCCCTAACTGGGTAAAGGTAACCCATGTCTCTTTTCTGAGGAAAAGGCTTAAAATTTTTAACTGTGAAGTATAGATGCCTTAGTAATTTTGGAATGTAATGAGGAAATGGAGAGTGTAAGAATATGATCCTGGAGGTCACCTAACTAGAGACGAGCTTTAAGTAGACAACTGATGTCATTCTTGTGAAGGTTTATTGTGCCACAGGTGAGTCTGCTCTCACAGACCACCCATATAGCTACCAAGAGGGAGAAGGCTGGCAGTGGCTGTGTCCCTTCCCGGGCAGTAATGTCAAAAGCTGGGGGGGGGCTGCAGTAATGTCAAAAGCTGGGGGGGCTGAAGAACTGTGCTGCTTCAGCTTGAGAAGACTCAGTAGAGCACACAGTAATGATTAATGTATGGCTGAAGAGGGCCTGGTCACTGGAACAGTGCAGGGTTTCACCTACCATTCATGACCTGATGAGCCCAAAATACCCAGCCCTTCACAGGTTCATGGGCAGATCTCCCCGAGAGCTTAGGAGTTTTTCTGGTGGTAGGGTAGGAGAGAGATACTCTCTTTTCCTCTCCATTTCTTCTCTGCTGACACGGGTGAAAAAGAGAATGGTATTCGTGCTTCTCTAGTGTGAGCATGAGGGAGCAACACTGAGAGCAGGTGAGTTTTGATACTGCCACCTCTGCTGAATCTGAGTTGAGCATAAGAAATAGAAATTTCTCAGCTGAGTTGAGGTTCTGCCATAGAAGTTCAGCTTCTACCATGCTTTTGGCTGCCACAGAGTTTAGGTTTACACAAAATTATGACTTCAGCTATAGATTCATTCAGGAACAGCAAAAAAACTGAAAAAGGGTAAATTCCTGCTGATAACTTAATAATACCAAAATTATTGACTGTATAATAGATTGTATCCCCAAATATATCAGAACAAGGAATTAATATATGAAAAGTGGTATGTTGCAGAGACATTTCCTTTCTGCCTTTTCATTACCTTGAAGAATGTTAAAAGACCTCAGAAGAACAACACTTGTGGAGGTTAAGTGCTTCTCACAGAGAACCTTTACTAGTGTAGTCAGAATTCCTTCAGTTATATTTTGCATTCAGAGGAGTTGCATGAATTTCCAAAACTCCTTTTCTGTTTTCATAAAAACCCCCACAAAATTCAGCAAACAATAGATGAAAAATGCTGTCGAGGAAAGAGTCTGGGAAGGTATTTGGAATCTGTGGATAGTTAAAGCCTCATTACAACCTTGTTGTATGGACTGAATTACTTCATGTGCTAAACATAGGCAACCTCTTCTGTAAAACTGAACGATGTGGCTACCCGAAGCCCACACCTGCCTTCTATGTAGTATCATGGCTCTGTGTTTCTTCGTAGTGCCTAATTTAAAGGGGGTCTTCAAACATTTCACATAAGTGTAATGTAAATAAACTATGATAAATAGCTATGATTTTTCTATCTAAAATAATCACTTGTGCTTGATATCATGCTGAAAGACAGGATTTCCCCCTGTATTTTCAAAATAACTCATCTGAGCTTGAGCAGTTACCCTCAATATGGTGTGAACTCCGTGCTCTTATCTCGCACTGCCATTGATATGGCTTCTTTCTGCCTGCCTGTGTGCACTTGGCACCCTCTCTGTCTCATGCTCTTGTCCTTTTAGTTGCTATGCTTTTTTCACTCCTCCCTCTGTTTCCCTACTCTACCATTACATATAACGTTTCCTCAGAGCAGGTTCATCTGTGGCTGAACTCTAACCCTCCTTTCACATCAATAACATCTGCAGGCAGGGGCGGGTAAGTGAGAGAGAGGGTAAACCAAGCATGTATTTTTCTATCTACTGTCACAAGGACTGGAGAGGTAAAAGGGATAGTCTGGGCTATTTGGCTGCTTGGAAAATAAAAAAAAAGCCGGACATCAGAGAAAAGAATTTCAAAAGCACTGGTCTCTTTTTCAGACACTGAAGTAAGTGACCAGGTTTTCAAAGACTTCAGCGTGCCCAATAATTAGTTTCCTTGGAAGCCTGTCCAGAGCTTACAGAATGGGAACCCTGTTCCCTAGTAAACTGTGTTGGAAATCTGGCCCCAAGGATTGTGTTGACTTCTCATAAACCTGGCATTTTGTCTTTAAAGTACCATTTAAATACCTTGGTTCAGATAAGACCAAAAGCATGTGCTCCAGGCTGTCTGTGCTCAGGGAAGGGGAGTTGGCCTATAAAGAAGTTTCAATAATGAGTTAGACTCATGCATCATTTACTGAACTGAGAGATTTGCCTAATTCAGTGCCTACAGTGATCTGGGTCAGACACACTGTCTCCCAGCTTTATGTTTGTTCTCCTATCCTTGCAGCGATAGCACACCTCCCTCTACAGCAATAGATTTGCCACATGCCCAGGGCAGGACCATCCTCTACTGTCTATCCTGAATTAGCCCGAAGTCACCACCTATCCCCCAAAATCTTATATGCAGCAGAGGCCATAACATTTGCCTTGGGAAGAGTGAAAACAGAGCAAACACACAATCTTTCCCTCTCCTCCCTCTCCCTCCTTTCCCTCTCCTAGTTTCCTGGCATTTAATTTGCAGTGGTGGGCCTTCCTGAGCTGGATTTGGTCTTCTGGGGTAACCCACAATGTTTTCTCTTCCCCTAACTTGTTGAGTAACCCCTTGGATTCATGGAAATTTTTAGCTTCTCTGAATTCCTCTGGTAATGAGTTTCACACATCTTCTGCTCCTCTAATTTCTTGTGAACCTCCTTCTTAGTAACTTTTATGTTCTGTCCCCACAGTTTTGTATTAAAGAACACTCCTTTTTATAAGTGTAAGAGCAGCCAGAGGTCAGAGGTTTCCGCTACTACACCCCAAGTTTATTTTAACAAGTCTGTAATGCCAAGAATCTTCCAAAGGCTGATAAAATTTTATTATTGTTAATATCTCTGCTATTAGCAGTTACAATGAGTCAGATTTTTAGGGCTGTCCTGAGTCAGATTGTTAGAGTACATGTTGTGGGATAGGAAGAAGCAGTGCAGCTGACCTTTGAGTTTCTTATCCTCTGAAACCGCTGATGCTGCAGGCTGTAAAGTACAGCAGGTTTTTCAACTATGAACTAGTTGTTCTCAAGGTCAGAATAAATCTGGAATTAAAGGAACATCACGACCTGTTGACTGATATTTGTTTATTACATCTTCTGTTGATTGTATTTTAGATAACTTTTTTTTAGATTTTTCTTTTTAATGTAGATAATTTTATTCAACCACTATTATGATATGTTTTGGGGACAATTGGAGCCTGGAAAAGTGAAATCCATGCAATTTTTTGATCTAGAAAACAAAAGTATAAAATACTGGGTAGGAAGGTGGCTGCCAATGAAGTTTGAAGAAAAAATGCAGATTTGCGGCACTGAGTTTACCAAAGTTCTGAAGAAGGTAGTTATGGAAGTGAGGGCACCCAGGTCTCCACATTTGGAGGCTATAGTTAGTCTAAGACTGATCTGTTTCTAAAAAGTATGTTTTATTTGGTATAGATCATGGGGTGAAATCTATGACATACACTGCAGGGTCAGACTAGATGTTTAGTGCAGTTCTTCCTGATGTAAAAAAAACCCAAACAGATTTAGAGATTTTTTTCAAATTTTGTTTTGCCTCAGCTTTTCTTTTGCACCTTCCACTCATGTTACAGAATAAGAAGGTGAAATAATATTTAAAACATACATGTCTCCTTCAGGTTTTCTGGTCTCCAATTCTGAGCTCAAACTACTAAACCAGGGCTTCCAATCTGAGGGTCCCTCAGCTATTGCATTTAGATACATCCATCTGGTGCATTTACTACAGTAAGGAAGCACACCAGATTATGCCTTGAGGAGCATAACTTATGACAAACTTTTAGCTAAATATGCAGTTTTCTGTCTGTGGAGTCATGATGGAGTGCTGCAGGTCAACAGAATAACACGATCTTTTTTTTCTTGTTTTTAGAAAGAATAAAGAGTCAACAGAGAGAGAAAATTTAGAAGAGAAGGCTGAAGTGACACTAGAAAATGGGATTCCTTGTGAAGCACTGGATTTAAAAACAGGCCACATTAATGGAGTCTTTGCAGCAGATGATGAACGGTTCACATCCTTATGAAATGCTGCCACCGCTCTCTGGTGTTTTCCTGAAAGGCTCCTGTGCCTACCTTTTCTTGTCACTGCTCCTGAATGTCAAACATGAAGACAAGAAAAATGTCCTTTCACGTAATTTCCCTTGAGAGAACCTTTTGCTGATAACACATACACTTGAACCTCCATCACAATTCTTTTTTCATGAGCAACACAAATGAGAAGGCCTCAGATAATATCCAGAAAAGATTTCCCGAAGATGTGTGGCAGAACCTGCCTTACGTCAGGCATCTCATTTTTAATGATTATTTAAATATGTCCATTGCTTGTTTTTCTGTGACATAAATGTGAAACTGCATTATTCCTGAATGTCATAGGGGGGATCATCTATCATTGTCTGTTCTTGATGGGTTTTCTCTCAAGCCATATGCAAAAGTTTCTCTGTAAAATTACTTCTGTTGGCTGCTATGTAGTATGCCTTTGGGTGGAACGGTGATCAGTGCATGAAAGTTTTCATTTATTGAGAAACGAAAAAGCTTTTACAGTCTCTGTAAGACCAGGTCAGAATACCTGGATCATCTATAGCTCTGGATCTAGCAAAGATCTGGTACTAGAACTGTTTTTCACTTAACTGTCAAAGTTACAGATTATGTGAGCTGGAAATTAAAAGCTGCAAAACTCTGAAATTCATTGAAATTAAAAGTCAACAAAGGGCAGATTTTCCGCAGGTGCAGTCAGTGTTTACTGGCCCAGCTCTCATTAAATCATAGAATTACAGGACAGCCTGGGTTGGAAGGAACCTTAAAGATCATCTAGTTCCAATCCCCCTGTCATGGGCAGGGACACCTTCCACTAGACCAGGTTACTTGGAGCCCCATGCAGTCCAGCCTTGAACACTTTCAGGGGTGGGGCATCAACAGCTTCTCTGGGCACTCTGTTCCAGTGCCTCTCCACCCTCACAGTAAAGGATTTTTTCCAAATATCTAATCTAAACCTGCCCTCTTTCAGTTTGAAGCCATCCCCCTTGTCCTGCCACTACAAGCCCTTGTAAATAGTCTTTCACAACCCTCTGGAAAAATCTTCCTTACATTTTTTAATAATAAAGCTAGAGTAGATTTCCAGCATAGCCAGCCTGGGGTCAAAAGAACCTTCATGTGACAGGTGGATAATTTTTGAGAGGATTCAAGGTGTGAAATATGAGCTGCTGAGTTCGGTGCTCCTGACCTGGATAAGAGATAAAATTCAGAAGCACTGGTCCACAGAAAAGAGGAGTTTTGTGTGTTGGTAATTGTAAAAAAAGAATGGAAATGTGTTGAAGCAANGGCATCAACAGCTTCTCTGGGCACTCTGTTCCAGTGCCTCTCCACCCTCACAGTAAAGGATTTTTTCCAAATATCTAATCTAAACCTGCCCTCTTTCAGTTTGAAGCCATCCCCCTTGTCCTGCCACTACAAGCCCTTGTAAATAGTCTTTCACAACCCTCTGGAAAAATCTTCCTTACATTTTTTAATAATAAAGCTAGAGTAGATTTCCAGCATAGCCAGCCTGGGGTCAAAAGAACCTTCATGTGACAGGTGGATAATTTTTGAGAGGATTCAAGGTGTGAAATATGAGCTGCTGAGTTCGGTGCTCCTGACCTGGATAAGAGATAAAATTCAGAAGCACTGGTCCACAGAAAAGAGGAGTTTTGTGTGTTGGTAATTGTAAAAAAAGAATGGAAATGTGTTGAAGCAAAATACTATATCTGTAGTCACCAAGCATCTGCCCACATCACTGGAGGCAGGATTTGACCATTAGCCATCCTCTTTCCAGTGTCGTGTTTAGAGGCAATATTAGAAAACCTCTTTGCTTATTAGAATTATTTAATCAGACTCCTCACCAGCAGGAACAGGCTTAAACAGAGTAAAAGCTGCTTGTAAAGGACCATCCAGTGTCCTGAAGGTACAAAGGTTTCTTGCTTCCCAGGGTAGAAATCTTTCTGCCTTTTGGCTGTATTGAGCACCTTTGACTTATCTCTACTGGCTCTTAGGACCAGTGTCAGCAGAAAGGGAGGAATGGGAAGGAGAAGGGAAAGCAGCAGTGTGAAGGGGGAAAGCTGAGCAGGGGAAGCCCAAGGCTAGGGGAGGCAGTGGGGAGTAAGGCTAAATGCAAAATAAAACTACGGAACCCACTGATCATTTGCATCATGTGGTCTCATTTGTCACAGTTGTCTTTGATGTCCTGCTGGTGGGTCCCTCTGGACAAGGACTGCATCTTCTCTGTGTCCCAGTGTGTGCTGCTCCACTCTGAAAAGGATTAATAAAGTCGGTTATTAGTGATAATATCTCAGTGCTTCAAAATTTTCATCCACAACATGTGGATGTATTTCTCACAGGAATGTCAAAGATGAAGCTTGCCAGTGTTGGAGGAGAACTATAGAGTACAGTGTTATTATTACTGCCTCAGTCGTTGCACCGAGGTCTCTCACGCAGGCAGAGTTTTATTAAGGTAATTCAGATCCCATAATTTCTAAACCTTCAGACTTTTCCTGTTCTTTGTATGACAGATAGCTACACCTCAGTGTGACCACAATGGATTGCTGTGACTGCAGCACCTCTGCAAGAACCTGTGAGAGATTTTGGTTAGAACTGCTTAGTGGTGCAAGAGTAACCTCAAGCTACAGATTAAGAATTGCTGTTATCCTGTATTTTACTAGATGATACTGAAATAAAATTCACTTGAGATGAAAAAGGGCCAAGCTTATTTGAGCGTACTTCTCAAGGCCTGAGTGAAGGTTCAGTTCAGCCCATGGCACTGGCCACCAATTTGAAAATAGACTGAAAGCCTCTGAACAAAACATTATGCAATGTGGGCTGACTGTGGTGGTAAGTGTTTAATCAGTGTCTTCCTTACAGCTCACCTTTCAGCTGCATAATTACTTTACAGCAGTTTGGCTTAATTTTCTGCTAATGATGATATAGGATTCACCCAGAGCATACATCTAACTTGCCTCTCTTATGACAGAAAATGGCTTGAGAGAAGCAAATGATATGTGAGCAGCCCTATACCACACTTAGCAACACTTTGAAGTCAGTGTAGGTATTAGCTCTTTCACTGAAATAGATACCACAAATGAGGTTAATCAAGGGCACAGGGCTACAGAAGAAATAAATCTATTTTCTAGTCTGTGCAGTAGGATCATATTAGAAAACAAAGAACACTTTGATTTGGTACAGCGTGTCCTCCAGTGCCTGCAAATGGAACAACAACAATTTATATCTCTTGAGGATCTGGCCCAGATGTTTTATGTAACTTCCATTTTTTTTCCCTCTAAAACACCTGCATCCAACAGCTGATAAGAAACAGGAAAGTGACTAACAAGCAGTATAGACTATATGGTGAACTGCTTCCTAAAACAGTGAGTTGGTTCTGCTTTTAGTTACATTTTTATTGTGCCAATGAATTTTGAAAAAAGGTACATGGTGTACCCAAGACTGAACTGTTTCATTTTCAAGAGCAGTGTTTGAGAGAAGAGAGGATAAAGGAAAATTAAATTAAATGAAGCAGTATACCCAGAGAAGTTCTGTTTGAAGAAAATCTGCAACGTTTATCACTAGCTCCACATCCCCAGCAAGTCGACATTTCAGAAAGGACATTTACAGTTCTGTTCAGCTTACTTGAGACATCAGCACTGATGTCTACACTAGAATGAGCACAAATCATGCACGAGTAAGTTGTTTACACTATCAGTCACTAGCTACACATTTGAAGTGCTGAAGAATGTCAGTATAAAGAAAGAGTCTGTCTGTGGTACTCAGCCCTAAACATCTCTGGCAGCCCACCTTGAAGCCTGGTATTCACAACTGGATGCAGTATTCCCCTGGGGCTCTGCCAGTGCTGAAGAGCCTGCAGGGATGAACTCATGGCCCTCATGCACACTGTATGCTCCTGTTTGAATGTCCAGGTACAACATTTGCTTCTGTCATATTGATCTTCATGGAGAACACTTTCCCGGCTGAGCCTTCATTTAGTCTGCATTTTGAGGGAAGTCAGTCCATTGTTTCTGCTGTTGTTCACAAAAGAGATGGGTGAAGTGGGCTCAAGAAGCCTCAGGGCAGGATTCAAGTCCTGTTCCTTCATCACTGTGAGAACAAAATAATTCCCAAATTAATACAAATCACAGTATTAGCACAAGAGCTTTTGGTTTGATAATTTCTTTCAGGGACTGGGTGCCAGTTTTGATCAAGCAAGGAAAGTTATCACATCTTGACAGAAAGAGTTTTTCTTATGTAAACTCCCACATCTGGGAAAACAAACGAAATTACTTTCAAGCTCAGGGCAGAGGTGCAAGAAAGACATGAAATAACTCAGTGAATAGTGGGAGTCTGTGATTCTAGACACTCTTAAAACACGGCTCAGATGCTTCCAGAAATTTGGTCAGTTCATCAGTGCAGCAACCTGTGACTGATGAAATGAGCTGCTTTAAATACGCCAAGTTTTTATAGAAAATTCATTGACCAACTGTCCACAATCCATTAACAATGTGCTTGGCTTTCTATGAGCATCTCCTTTTGGCCTCTCACGGTTTTTGTTTCCTTTTAATGTGGCGTGCAAGAAGGAATGTGTGCAATGGAGTGACACCACAGCTTTCTACGCAAACAGACAATTGCTAATGAAAAATTTGCACAGTTAGATATGCCTAATTTGACGGACTAAACTTGCTGTTTTTCAAACCACATAAAGCTAAAGTACATTGACAGTGATGAGTGGTACACTCTTGCCAGCACAAATGTGTCAGTATGTTCAGTTTTGTGAATACTTTAAGCACTGCGGATGCATTCCACACAATAGACTTGCATTTTAACTGGATATTTTGTGTCTGGATTGATGTTTGCATCAGTCCAGAGGAATTTTGTCCTTATAGTCCGGATTCAATTTTGTTCTGAGTAAAGTAAGCAGGTTCAGTAGGAACTGAATTTGACCTAAGATCAAAAATAAAGTTTTTGTTAGTCTGTCCTCTTCCTTCCTACCAAGTTTCCTTTTCCCATGGAGGTGGCAATTAGAAGCTGTTAAAGCATCTTGTTAGCTATAGCAATGGCTAAATGGAAAGCATTTAATTTTGGAGGAACTGCAGGAGTGTTCTTGCATTATTTCTCTATCACCTTCTCTCCTATAATTTGAAGTCTAATTGCTACAAGTTACAGTATGTAGCTTTTATCAGTTGTGGACCAACAGGAATTTTAGACTTTGGACTAACATTCTTGATGATATTGTATCTGAACAACTTTGCAGGTGCTGATGTGTTAACACATGGTCACTGTAAAATGAACTGAGACCACTCAGTAAAACTGAAGTGAGAAACACACGTTGCCTGGATCCAAAGCCATGTTTCAGAGGATTGATTCCTTTCCCTTCATTGTTGGGGCAAGATGCTTTTTGTAAAGGGCAAGGTGTAAGGGATGCAGAATATTGTGCCCCTGAGTGGTTGCCTCTCCTCTGCCTTCATGACATATGGGTTTGATTTTGACTGTAGCCTTCAAAGTAACACTTTATGATACCCTAATTTAACCTGCAAGTTTGTACACTCATCTGCCTGAAAATCATTCAGCTTCTAAGATTTCTCCTAAACTTGGCAAAAACACTTCGATTTCCTGATGCTTTGGGAAACTGACAGCATGTTTACACAGTTCCTGATGTCCTCAGATCTGGGACTGGCCCCTGTGCATGGGGCACTGTCCCCTTGGCAACTCTGACTTGTGAAACAGCCATCAGCCTGTGGCAACCTTGGAGTGCAAAGCAGCTGTGTGGAGGTGACAGCATCTTTTACGTTTGAAAAAGAAAAACAGGGAGAAAATCAGCCTGTCTTGGGACAGGAGGTTATGGAGAGGTGTGGATTAGTTGTCCAAGGCACTGGTCCCAGGCTCGGAGCCGTGGGGTACCAAGCTCTCCGTGCTCCAGGAGGTCGCTGGCCTGTGGTTGGGCAGTCGAACTGGCTGCAGGAGGTGGGTGCTCTCCAGGTAGCAGCCTCTCCTCGCTTCTTCCCCTCAGAGACAGAGGTTCTGAGTGTGGGGCAGCAGGTGGGGAGTCTCTGCGCTCTGCATAGAACCTGCCTTTACCTCCATTCCTGCTGGGCAACAGGGGATTAGTCCGACCAGCCACTCATCTCGTTCCTGAAGAGGAAGAGCCAACTAAGCCCAAACTGCCGATGCTCAGCCTGAGACTTTGTGCTGGTACGTGCCTTTGGTGGCTCAGATGTCGAGCTGGACAGGCTGTGCCTGCCTGCAGAGGAGCAGAGATGCCCACCCTCCTCGCTGCCACGCTACTCCGGTATCCCTCGAGAGACCGGACCCGAGGATCTCATGAAAGCCTCCTCCTGTAGACGGGGATGTGTCCCAGCACGGGGAAAGCCCCTGTTGCACGGGCTGGAGCTCTCAGCTGTGAGCCAGAGAGCCATCATCCCAGTGCCAGCACTGGCGGGAGAGCTCTCATCTGAAAAAAGGCGGATGTCACGCGTGCAGAAGAGTTAGTCATGTGGGGAAGAGGCTGCTGAGGGGATTAAAAGGACTATTTGCCCAGCCCCCCGTTCGAAGCACGAGGAAGAGGGAGAGGATGCGGATTGCCCCCCCAGCGATGCCCAGGAGCAGCCGGCCCCTCTCCAGGCACTACTGCAGGGAGATGTGCGGAGGGGCTGAAGCCACCCCTGGGCTGGTCACTGCCTCCACAAAGCCATTTTACGGGAGTCCTCAGAGCAAGGATTTGCCAGGTATTTAGCTGAAGTGAGCTGCTCTTTGGCAAAGGGCAGAGGAGTGGCAGATAGTGGGGCGGCCGCATGTTGCAGTGGGGTGGCTGCATGTTGCAGTGGGGTGGCTGCAACCACCCCACTGCAACAGCCGCAGCCTTGTGCAGGCGGTGAGGTGGCTCTGCCACGGCAGCTCGTTCTCCCCCGGGATGCTCCAGGCCAGGCGGTCCCGGCGCCGTGCAGCCACAGCCTTTCAGAGCCCTCTTCACAAAGTGACCACTGAGTAACGCTTCTGTTCGTCCTTTGTGCACTAGGCAGAATGACAAAGTGTAGCAGAGAGCTTAAACAGCGCTCCTGTGTGGAAAAATTGTCCTGATAATGGTATTTTAAGCCATTTTAAGGGTGCGTGGTGCCCAATACACAACACAGAGGGTTTTTATTGAGGCATGTCCTAACTGCAATTCTCTGTTATTGCAGTCCTAGTTTCATAGCACAGCTCAGCCAACAACATGAGTGGTGAGGCAGAAAACTGCTCCAACAGAGCCAGGGTACAGATGAACATCCGTGGGCAGCTCTTTCAGCAGATGTCAGACAACTCGGACCCTGGGGACAGGACTGGGAGTTTCAGGTAGGCGCTGGGAGCCACAGCTCCCGCTGCAGACGGGGGGAGGGGAGAGCGTGGGATGTGTGTGAAGGGGAGGACTGGCTCATGGGAGGAGAAGGAGCCTGTGTCAGCACGTCGGGTTACAGGCAGCCTTTGTGCTGTGGCAGCGGCAAACTGACACAGCCCTTTGCTCCTGCCAAGCAGGCTGGCTGCCATCGCACACAACTGCCGATTTCACTGAGACGTGGTTTAAACCCCCAGCTGCTGTTCTCCTATCACCCAAACCCATGGCTGCTGCCTTGCTGCCCTTAGAGGTTTGAATTTCTTGAAAAGGGTCGAGGTACTTCCCTTTCTCAGCTGTTTTCTGTTTCCTTTTTGCTGTGCTGCAAACTATCTCCATGATCTCACCAGCTCTCCTGACCAGCATGAAGGTCCACCACAAGAAACGCTCCTCACCCGAGCATGGATGGCCATCACCATCTCTGGCTATATAAGTCACTCCCAGCTAAGAGCCTGGCCAATCTGCAGAGAGCCTGCCATGGTAGTAAGGCTGACACAAACAAGTCTGTATCATCCCAGGGGGTGGCTGGGCACTGGAACAGGCTCTCCAGGGAAATGATCACAGTACCAACCCTGTTAGAGTTCAAGAAGGACATTGATAATTCTCTCAGGCACATGGTGTGAGCCTTGGACCTGTCCTGTGCAGGGCCAGGAGTTGGACTTTGATGATCCTTGTGGATCCCTTTCATCTCAGGATATTCTAGGATTCTATGATTCTACGAATCTAGTGTCTCCCATATGTCTTCTCAGTGGGAACAAATCCATCCGTGAAAGTCTGATGGCCTTGAGGCTCACTGTTCTTACACAGTTTTTCAGAACATAACTTTGTGCTAATTCATCTCACAGCTTATTTTCTTCTCTTGTGTAAAGGCAATGGCAGGAAAGGTGGAGTGTTATTATTGGATGTTCCTCAGATATGATATCGAGATTTGCATTTAAGTATGCAATAGAAAAGAACTTAGAAATAGGGCTGAGAATTTGCAGCATAATTCAGCATGACTCTACCTGCTCCACTTTCAGCTCACTACAGTGCTTGCACACACATTTAAATGCAGGTGCAGAGGCAAACCCTATAGGAAATGAGGTGACACTTTTCTCTGCCCTTCCGGTATCCCCTAGAAGTATCCTGCTATTTGGTGACTCCTGGGTCATGCCTGTACCCCTTTCAGGTTTCAGGCTGTGCACAGACAGGTGGCAGCAGCAGGTGGGAGTGAGGAGCAGAGGTGACTCCTGCACCATGGCAAGGAGGTGACAGCTACCAGGGCTGCCTCTGGGGAAGCAGAGCCCTGTAAAGGGGGGAAAATAATACGTGCGTGTAAAAAGGGAGTTTTGGATCAGCCAGCCCTGTTTCAGTACCCTAAAAAGTACCCAGTTCAGTGATTGTGCAATTAACTTGCCAGCATAGAAGAGAAAATAGTAGAGTTGAAGTGAAGGGTCAACATAGTCCCTGATCTCTACTGAAAAAGAAGAAATCAAGGTAATAATAGGCATAATTCTCTGCTCTGACAGACAACAGCTGAAACAACAGCACAAAAACCTTTCATCATTTCACTATGTGACAGTCTCACTGGCAAATTGAGAAGCAATGAGCAAGACAAGAATCACAAAAGGCACATAATTACTTAGAAAACAGGCTCTGTGGTTCTCAGTCAAGAACAGGGGTCATTTTAATACCTGGGCCTTACTGTATCCCCTATCATCTGGATGTGGTAAGAGACTATCGATCTATTAACAGGTTTTGTGGCACTGCCAAGGGAGTCCTTTGGAGAATTACAATTCCAAATGGTCATAAAATTTTGAAAAAAAGGTTTGAAATCAGTGCGATGTGCTTCAGGCCAGACAAATTCACAATGCAGTAATTGGTGCCACCCTAGAACCAGATGTACAGAGACAAAAAAAGGGAATGGCTGAGCAAGAAGCACTACCAAAAAGGTCTCACCTGGAACATGAGTTGATGTTGGCAAATGTCGCCAGAAGGAAGGTTTGCATCAGGGAGGCACAGCATGTAAAATGTGATTAGGTTACTGGTCATTGATACAGTTTCAGTTGTGTTCCGATGTGGACACCCTTGCTGACAAAGCACAAAACAAGCAAGTCTGGCTGGCACCAAGAAGAGCAACACGAAATTTAGGGAACACAACCTCTGGGGAAGGGTTGAGTGAATGTTGTTAATTTTCGCTTGAAAAAAATAATTGTTAGATGATTGTACATGGATGAGAGAGATCACTTACCCCTGGATACCACAAGATATGAAGCCAGGTGTTTCCTTAAGGGCCCTGCTTTCTGGCTGTGCTTGCCAGATGCTTGTTGCTAGTGGCCCTGCTGAGGCTGTGCTGGGTTCCCAAGGACTCCCAAGGGCTGGAGCTCCTCTCCAGGGTTTGGGGCTGATTCCTGCTGCTCCCATGGAGGCAGACTCATAGCGGTTTCGGAGAAACTCTGCTGGGAATGGGAAACCAACCCCGTGGATGTGCCTTCAGAGTTGCATCTCAAAAAAGCCCCCACAAGACCCAAAACAAAACCAAGTGATCCTGAGCAGAAATGGGCTAATTTAAAAAGTACTAAGGCACTGTGTGATCAATAACACTCAACCCAAGCTGCATTTCCAGAGCTAATTCATGCATTGATTTTCCCATTGATTTGCAGTAACTGCTGGGTTCCTAGCTAGATTAGTAAAGGTATTTAAATATTAAGATGGAGTCATTTTAGTAGTCTTAGTCACCTTAGTACTTAAATGCAGTTGATTTATAGTTCAGATTACGTGTCTACACAAGTTGCTGTGATCCCACGAAGCCTCTTGCTGCTTTTTGATGGCTCAGTGAACACATTTAAAATTCAGGTTTTATATGACCCGATTGCTTTGAAAATGAGGTCTATTCCCCAAATCACCTGGGCTTTGCAAAGCCTTTTTAAACATGGCCCTAAACACCCAGCCAGGTGCCCTATCTCAGACTAACTAGGGTTTCTTCCTGCCTGGGAGTTAAGGTTCTTGGCTTGATGTTTCAGTGAAGTTTCTAAATATTTTTACATCTTATCACCAACCTGTTAAAGGATTGACAGATTCTTGAGCTACCAGAGACACGGGTAGGCTATAGATAAAGTGACCAGCTGTATCATTGACAGTACATTTGGGAAACATTAACCAAAAGTAAAAGCCTTTTATAAGAAGGCCATAAAATGGCAGGACTAATTATGTTTTTCCAAAGTTAATCATTGACTTTTGTTTATTTGGTTTTTATAAAAAACTTTTTCCTTTCTCTCATATAATGAATAAAACCTATAAAAGGTGCAGCAAATTGGTTTCAGCCTTTCTTCTTCATGCTGGCCATGCTTGAAGGCTGATGAGGCAGAGGCTGACAGAGAAGCTTCCCTGAGGAAACCTACTTCATTGGGAGGTTCTCATCTTGAACATGAATATGTTGGTCCACTTCTGGCTTCTCTGCGGCCTGAGTGCTGTTGTGACGCCTCAGGATTTCACACAACAAGCCCAAATGTTGTTAGAAGAGTTTAACAGGAAGGCTGAAGATATCAGCTATGAGAACTCTCTTGCCTCTTGGAACTACAACACCAACATCACTGAGGAGAATGCCAATAAAATGGTAAGTGCTCCATCCTGTGGGTTTTACTGTTGTCTTAGGAATCTGACACTTTCTGGTTTGTTTTGGTTCCACCAAGCTTGGCTGAAATTGGAGTGTTACTTCTCTGGTAGCTGTGTTTTAGTTTGGGGAGGGTAGAGGAGCTTGCTTTAATGTAGCAATGCTCACTGGGTGTGCCTGGGCCACTACCAGCCTCTACAGCCTTGGGTTAGTACCTGGATTACCTGCACTGCACAAGGATGTCCAGCTTCTGCTGGACTGTCCCATCACTTCAGGTCACCCCAGAGAGTGGAGGGAAAAGGCAAGGAAGCACTGCATGTTCATCCCCAAAATCTGTGTTGGATGGAGAGAGACACACTTTCTTATGCTGACCCCAACACCACCACTGCCTCCCGGGGTAGTGTTTCTCTGCAGGGTTTCCCTTTCCAAGAGCAAAACAATCCACTTTCCTCTTGGAGAGGGCACATCCTGGAGGAGATGATCTTCCCTGAGGGTCTGGGGTGCTGCCCTGTAGTGCAAGGAAACAGGGTTTGAATCTTGCACCCATGTGCAAGAGCCCAGGTTTCCCACTTTCCCTAAGACCAAACGAACACTAGGCTTTTTACTGACACAGGCAGTTGTTTTACTTCTCACTGAATATGTAAATATTTTCTGGATGCAGGCATTCTGTTAAATGTTTGCTGATGGATTTATATAGCAGCCCACACCAGTTACCCAGTAGTGGACCCTTCCCCCTTCCCCCATCCCTCTTCTTATAGTCAGGGCTGTTGGTAGACTGCCTGGAGGTATTAAACTGGGAAAAATAAAGTGAGATCACAGACTAACAAATGCCAGCAGTGGAGTTTCTAGTACAGTGGTCTAGTACGTTGGTTTGAAAATCCATTTCTATCTGCAGGAAGGACCACAACGTTTCTACTTCCAATTGTCTTCCAACACAATTCTTGCTTCTCAACACCAGCCTCTGTCTGCCCCAGCTCCGGGGGTCTCTAGGCAAGAACTTGTCAAGAGCAGGCAGCCATAGTCTGGCTGGTTACTGATATTGCCATGCCTCAGCTCAGTATTTCAAAATGAACAAACCACCTTGAATTTTGCCTTGTTTTGTTTTGAAGCTGCATATTTTTTAAAGTTAACTCAAGCCTTAGAGAAAACAATTCAGAGCATAAAAATGAAGCTGAACATCCTACATCTATTTTTGCATAATGGCTGGTCTTTCACTTTGTGGTCATATAAGTTAATTAAAACATGTTTTAATTATCATATTTCTTAATGAAATCAAGGAGACTGGATGCTGGAAGAAATCCTAATGACTAATCATTGTCAATCTGGAATTTTTTCTGAGGCACCAGATACTTAAACTGTAATGTTTCCAAACACATAAAATGAAAGCACTATATAGTATTTTCAGCATTAATGAGATGATAATAAAAGAAATTAGGAGATACCAGCAATAAAAACCAATTAGTCTAGTGTTCAGAGAGAACTTTTTCTCTCGCTTGATCTCTTCAGCAGCACTGGTAATAAACCCACTGATTCCCCTCCTTCCATTCTGCTGGAGGAGAGTTAATGAATACTGTCCCTTCTGGCTCCTTCACATCAATTTTCCTTGTATATTGTGTCACAAACCCTACAACTATTCCTCTGACTTATCAACCAATTCCTCTAATTGTGGAAATATCAGACAGCAAGAGAACTTCTTTCCCATGGTTTTGGTAGCCAGCGATCCCTTCTTCTGCCCTGCCACTCCTGAGGCACCTCTCTGTTCCTGCTCAGGACAAGGAGCTCCGGAGCACATTTGGACAGCGATGCTCTTCCTCTGGATTCTTATCAAGCTCTTGCCCACTGAGCTTTGCAAGCTGCTGAGGAGTGTCAGGACTGTTTGCTCCTACGAAGGGAAGAGTTTGGAAGGTCTCCCAGTGATGGCTGCCCTCCTGCAGCCAGGATGGAGGAGATGTGGGGATGGGATTAACACGGGTTTACATCTGCCACCACCTCTCTCTGCTGGGGCCTGGAGCAGGTGCAGTGGGTGCTGTGCCCCTGTCACACACGGGGCTGGACAACCCAGGCACAGCTCTGCAGAAAGTGTTGGCCTCGCCCTATGTCTGCACAGGGGTGATGTGTGCCTGAAAGAGCTCTTCAGGCACAATATGGCATTTGAGTTCCCTGATGCCTCAGCAGGGAGGGATGGGTGTGGAAGAGGTGCCCTCTTCCACAAGCTGGGAAACTCTGGCATAAGCACAATTAAATAAACTGTCCCAAGGACCCAGGTTAATTAGTACTGTTCTTGTTGCCATTTGATTGGGTGCTAATGTGCTAAACTGTGTACAAACACATTAGAAAAAGCTGAATAAGACAGTCCCAACTCCAAATTGAGTTCTAATGCTGCTGCTTTGTGCACTGAAATTTGGGAGTTTCACATGTCATGGTCTGTAATTGCAGAAGTGTTAAAAGCAATCTTGTGCAAAATGTTGAGATTTTGCATGCCCAATTTGGGCACCTGTTTAGAGCCTCCTTTGCCCAAGTATACTCTTTCATTTACCAGCATTTTGGAAGGAAGTGATACTTGTCTTACAAACAGACTCAGTATCAATATCCAGGCTGCTGAGTGTTCCTGCTTCTGCAGCAGAAATGGGGGTTGAAATCTGGGTCACAGATCTCTTTGTGCCCTGACTAATTTCTTTACAGGTGGGTAAAGAAAAGGACTAAGGGAAGAAATTTTGGTTTAGAGTAGCAGGAGACACAGCAAAGTGATGATGGATCAATTATAACAGGCAAGGTGTGAGTAGACAGTCATGCTTTTTGCTGTTCCCAAAGAAAAATCTGGATATGTGAATAAAACAAAGCCAAAAAGCTCTCCAGCCATTTCACTGTGCGGTGCAAGTGCTCAGCCTGCAATCCACAGGTGTTCTTCACAAATGAAGTTCTTCCCAGAAGTGATATTTTTGTCCACTGAGTTCATCAAGCCACTCCACTCCTTTGAAGGGGGTAACTCAGGTTTGTGTGAACCCCTTGCAGAATGAAGCGGGCGCCAAGTGGGCTTCGTTTTACGAGGAGTTCTCTGCGAATGCCAGCAGCATCCCAGTAGACGGCATCACAGATGACCTCACCAAGCTCCAGATCCAGATTCTACAGGAAAGAGGATCATCTGTGCTGTCACCAGAGAAATATAACAGAGTAAGTTGTTGAATGTAGTTCATAATTTTTGGTGGGTGAGTTTAGCTGCCTCCCACAATTCCCTCAAGCCAGGGCATGATGCTGTCTCCACTCTGCTTGTTTTGGGATGATGCTGTGTATGGTATGGAAGTGTACCTGTTCTGGGTGCTCATAGCAACACAGGACTGGAGGAGTGGTCTGGTCTAGGAAGCTGGTTGCCATTTCAGTCAGCAGTTTTGCCATGGAATAAATTTCAAACACATGTACATACACATGCCTCAGAGTAGTCCTTGCGCTTATAGCTGGATTTGCCATAAAATCAAGAAAGGACATGTGGTAAGTGCTTGGTGAAGTCCAGACTTAGGGCAGTGAATGGAAAGAGATGGGTAAAAGACCATTCAATGAGTCAAAAAGGTGGAGATGGAGGAAGTCTTTCTTTCTCTGAACATCATACTTTATCACTCTGTGAAAAAGAAGGAATGTTTCATTGCACTGGACACCTTGGGATGCCTGCAAATGGGGAGGGTTCCACAGAAAGCTCATGAAGACCATCAAGATTTGGCAAGAATCATAATGAGATTTGACATTTGCACTGACAAGTTCACCTAAGAGGCAGATATATGGATAATGCCTATAGGTGATATTGGAGTGAGCAGCTATGCAGACTCAAAAGGGATTTATGACCAAACACTTATAACCAAACATTTGAGAGTAAAATTACTTTCCTTTTGCTGGAGATCAAATTGAAACACAGCATTATGTCATGGGAACCTACAGTCCAGGATCCTACAGTCCTGATTACGGAAGAATCCTGAGATTTTTCTGCTAAGGTCAGCAGTGCTAACAACCATGCAAGAGAAACAGCACTTTGGCTGGATCTCTTGTCTGATCCAAATAAGATGCGTTTCTGAAAAACAGATTGTGTTGGTGGGAATGCTGGCAGTTCATACAATATATATTTATACATATTTATATTTATTTTGGGTCACAGTAGTGCACTGATGGTAATGTTGTCTCTGTTGAGGAGGTATGTTCTTCAGTACCCTCCCTGTCTAGACACTTAGAATTTCCTAGATAATGCCCTTTGGGGCTGAAGTTGTTGATTCATGTTTGAACAGTGACTTTTTTTATACAGTCTGATGGGATTCCATAGGAATATTTAAGTATTTTTCACAGACACAAAAGTTTGCCTGGGCACCCATTTATTTTAATGCTGACACAGATAGAGCTACTCACTAACTACCCCCCCACTGACTGCTCTTCATAGTTCTGATTTAAAGCTCTAAGTGTGAAATTGCATAGTCCTAAAGGGAAAGCTGAAAGTGGTACATGTTTTCCTTGAGGCATGAAGATGTGAAAACATTAAAAGGTATTTAAAACAAAGCTACGTAGCATAGGTTCTGAGATAGTGTTAATGATTTCAGATGCACTTTGGCCTTCAGCTGGTCCAAGACATGAGCCACAGCTTCTCTGTGATGGAGTCTAAGCAGATCCATGCAATCAGTGTGGTGTGATGTTAAAACTCACAGGCAACCATCAGCCTGGCAGCAGCTGCCAAAGGGGCCCCTTTTTGCTGCCACTTGAAGCCACAACCTCCCTGCAAAGTTTATGTGGGTTCATGCTTATGGAAGCACACTGATAAACAGTTTTTTATTGCTGCTGTGTATTGATAGCTCTCTAGTTATGGTCAGTGCTCATTGAATCCAGAGCTCTGTCTTACTGGATATTAAGAACCTGTAGATTACATCATATATTCGGGAGATTATCTGTCTTTTCCAGCTAGGTCTGGTTCAGTAATGCATTTAGGCAAATTCTTTCGTTAATCTCTACTGAGCTCAAACATATGCTTAAATACTAAGCTGGTGGGTGAAGTGTTGATTCTAGCTCTTAAGGAATTACCATAATTGGCTGTTATTTTGCACAGAGTGGGTTTCTAATAGGCTATCTTGCATCTAACTTGCAGCTGGGCACTGTGCTAAATACAATGAGTACCATCTACAGCACTGGGACCGTCTGTAAAATCAACAATCCATCTGAGTGTTTGGTGCTGGAGCCAGGTATGACACCAACCACTGCCCCTACTGTGTCCTTCACCCTGAGGGTGCAAAAAGAGAAAGCCCAAGGGTGACTCCTGACTGCAAAAGAACAGGCTGCAATTTCAACAGATATCTCCTGCTACCTAAAGCTTAGCCATAATTTAATTGCACCTTGCAGTTCAGGGACCTCCACTGCACTTTCTGCCCATGAGACATACTGTCTCTTGCTTGTGGCAAACAAAATTTGGGGAGGGCTGCTCTGTTTGTGTGGCAGCCTGCCTGTCACCTGGGGTTTGCCTATATCACAGAAAATCTATTTTTTTATTCCCTGCCATCAGTCTTGTTTGACTCAATGTTGCATGGAGGCCAGTCCTGAGAATTCTACCAACTTAAAGAAGCTAATGTGGAGAGAGCATTTAAGAGACTCATGATGTACTCCATGCTTCTTAAAGATAAGGGGAAGACCTTAAATTAGGAAAGGATGCAATGAAATAATGGGATAGTTCAGTATATCAAATACAAAGTGTTTTCTTCTCCGTTCCTTAATTTCTTTCACTTTGGTTCGTTTGCCTGCTGTGAAATAAAAATTCTGCTTTTTCAAAGCCTCGTACTTACTTTTTTTGTTCTGACAGGTCTGGATGCTATTATGGCTGAGAGCACTGATTATCATGAGAGACTGTGGGCCTGGGAAGGCTGGAGAGCTGATGTAGGCAGAATGATGAGACCATTATATGAAGAGTATGTCGAACTTGAAAATGAGGTTGCAAGGCTTAATAGTAAGTCACTTTTTTGTTTGTTTGTTTCTTTTTTTTTTTCTTCTGGCTTCCAGAAACTAGTAAACATACTGCAGTCTTACACAATTTTCCGAGGAATTCAAAACACGTACTTAATTTGCACATAATTTGCTCTTGGTGTGCATGTCTCAAAGTAAGAGGCAATGCAGACAGCTGCCATTGACATTCACAGATTTCTTACCAGCCTGGAACAAGAGGCACCTTTCTGTTGGCACCCTTCCTTGTTGGCACTTTTCCCAAAGGCCGTACTGCATCAGTGCCCCTCATTACATGCCACCCAGAACTGCACCATTTGTGATTTGAGGACAAGCACACTCCATTTTAAACAGCTTCTGAGTATTCCTGAGTTTTGGTGACATCTCCTCTTTCCTATGGGCCTTGACCTTTGGCAGCAGCCGCAATCATTATATTCCCTAGCTGGAATGATCAGATTTGGTAGGCCTGGGACAGCAGGTGCAGCTGGGTGTTCAAAAGGATTTTGTACTAAGGGAAGTATGCTTCCAGTCTGAGATCTTCACACAAATCATATGGAACTCTCTTTTCAAGGAACAATAGCAGCTGCTTCTAATTTTCTTTTGGGATCTTTTAAGATAGCTTCTGAAGTAGCTACATCATCTGTCTCTTGGCCAGACTGCAGCTGTATCACCTGCTTTCCCATGCTCCTTGTTTTGCAAAAACTGTCAAGCTGGAGCTAGATAAGAAAATATGGTCCAAATAGTATGACAGGGAAAAAAGCCAAACATTAAGGAATGGTCATTATGGTCTTCCTCCATGCCACTAAGGAAGAGACTTCAGCTAGGAGCCATTTTTACACCAGGCTTGATGGAGCTCAGTGGACTGGAAGACTTAGTAGAACTGGGAGCTGAATGTCACTTCTGGTGTCTGCATCTGTCCTGGTGGTTTAGTTTCTGCAAGAGCAGGCCCATATTCAATGTCCAGCAGTTTATTCCTTCTGTGAGAACTTCTTAGCATCCATCCTGAGCAGAGGCTGCTGTCTCTCATAGCTGCAGGAGCTCCAGTCAGGATTTCCTTCGACCTCCATCTCCAGACAGAATGACCTTAACTAGCAGATAACCGTGTCTGCAATTTCTGAATTTCTCGGAAATCTCACATACCTGCATGTTCATGAGACAGACCCTCTGGGAAGCTTTGTCCTTTCTGCTAAACCCAAACTATCTTTGCTGCTTCACTTTGGGGAAAGGCTGCAGGTCTGCATGGGATCAGCAGGAGTTGCACTTCTCCTGCAGACCTAAGCAGTGCCACATCTGGTGTCCTCATGTGATGCATCCATGCTTTACAGATTATGCTGACTACGGAGACTACTGGAGAGCAAATTATGAAGCAAAGTCTCCAGAAAATTACAAATACAGCCGTGACCAGCTGATCGAAGATGTGGAGAAGACATTTGAGCAGGTAGAGGCAGGAAAAGCTCTCACCTGGGTTGCAGGGTTGTGTTTTGAAATGGTGGGCTCATACGCTGGTGTTACAAAGGAGGATGAAACCTTTAAACTGGCTGATCTCAGTCTACATGGGTTTAACAGAAACAGGTGTGAAGAGGCATACATGACGTATCAACCTCTGTAGCCATTCAAGGACCAGCTTGGTCCCCAAAGGCTGGGAAAGAGGGAGCTCTGCAGGTCCATGTCTCTCCTCCAGGTAGGGTCCATGGGGTAGATGGCATCCTTGATACTCCAGCTCCAAAGTTTGCAATGCTGCCTCCCTCTTACCTGAACAGGGCTTCTGTGGCTGGAATCTGGACTCAGTGCCTAAGCCCTGAGGCAGGGGGAAAAGCTCAGCTGCAGGTTTGGGGTGCACTTACCTGCCAGGAGAATTTTGTCAGAGACAGCTTTGAGGCTCTCTGTTTAGGAGTGATGAGCAGAATAGAGCAAAGTGAAAAAAAAAAAAGTTTCCTTCTCTTCCTCTGCCTCCAGATAAAACCTCTGTACGAGCAGCTGCATGCCTACGTGAGACACAAGCTGGAGCAAGTGTATGGCCCCAAGTTCATCAGCTCCACAGGATGCCTCCCTGCTCACTTACTGGGTATGTCAACGTGTCCATGTCATGCAAACCTGACTTTATACACAGGACAGTCACCTTCAAGACACATGGGAGGAGAGTAATCTGACTGTTTAATCAGGATATTAACAAAAAAGTTACAGATAAGAGAAGGGTAGAGGAGAAATGGATAAATTCCTAGCAGAGATGACACAAATGCTTAGCAGCAGTGGCAGGAAGGGAAGGCAGGTGTTCCCATTCTCGCCAAACCTTACACAGCACAAAACTCTAGCACTGGGCTGGGACATTTCCCTCCCCTCTGCAGCACTTGTCTTACTTAGAAAAGAGAGTTTCAGAGAGACTTGTTTTCCCTCTCAAATTTTACTCTAAGATCCCACATTTCATGACTTGGCTTTCAAAGCATGCAGCATTAAGCTGCTGTAACTGTTGTGTACCTGAACATGGCACAACAATCATGCGGACTAAAAAAAAGGATGTTCAGTTTTCATACACCTCTAGGAACGTGATCAATCCTGAAACTATATTATACAAGAATAGCTGATATTGGGTGATAAAAGGATCCTTGATCTGAGTTTGACCTATGCATTACCTTTCAGAACTGTCCCCACCCATCTCTGGATCAGGCCTGGTTGGATGTATAGGAGTCCCTGTTCTTGACACTGCACAATTTAAAGACCTGTCTGGCACCTTTGAGCAATACATAATAAATCATTTAAAGTATTTCTTTGTTTCTCTGTTTTTGTGAAGGTGATATGTGGGGTAGATTCTGGACAAATCTGTATGGCTTGACTGTTCCCTATCCAGCCAAACCAAACATTGATGTAACTTCTGCAATGGTTGAAAAGGTAAGACATGCCTTTGTGCAATATGCATTATGTAAAAAATCTAGATGTTATAAAAATTGTGCACCACATATCAGCTGCTCTCTATAAATCCGTGGCTACCCTCAGGCAGACACACTGCCAACAAAGTGTTGCTTTTTACATCCCTTTTTTTAGATGTTCACCTTAAAGTGTTTATGC
>VYZQ01043495.1:128787-153016 GCA_013400655.1 Mystacornis crossleyi
AACAGGCCAGATGCAGGTGTGAAGCTCCTGGGAAATAAATATGAAGTCAGCTGCTCTGCATTGAGCAGGGCATTGGGAACATGCATGCAGAAGCAGTGGTTAATGGTGGCATTGTCTCTTTCAGAAATGGGATGCAATTAAAATATTTAAAGCTGCTGAGGCCTTCTTCACTTCCATTGGCCTTGATAACATGACTGAGGGCTTCTGGGCAGACTCCATGCTCACAGAGCCAACTGACAACAGGAAGGTTGTCTGCCATCCTACAGCATGGGACCTGGGCAAAAACGATTACAGGTACTGAAGCTGCCGTGACCCCTTTTTATACCACCTCCTAGAACAAACTTATTTTCACTAAGGGAGCACCATGCTGGTTTAAGTTAGAATTTCTTCTTTATTTTTTTACTGGCTGATAAGACGGGGAAGGAAGACAAGCAAGTAGGGATCCTGTATGACTGAAAACTTTTCTGTGTAACTTTTCCTGTGAAGATTTACTCAAATTTACTAGCAGATCTAGTCAAGATCTACTCTCAAATTTTAGTAGAGAATTGACTAATATTTGTATGAATTAGAGAAATGATGACTGTTCTAGGGCTTAACAAATAAGCAGAAATGTGGGTGGATACCAATGAGATTTGTGGACAGCTGCACATTTTGCAGGAATGGCAGTGAGTCCCTGGGTAGGAAGGGAAAATCTCCTGAGAGCCCACTGTCTCTCTTTAGCAGAGTTATCCAGTTTCATGAAAATCCATCAGTCTCTTCCATATTTGGGAGAGGAGTGGGACAGCAGGTTCTGAAACAATGAAGAATTCTCGCAGAAACTCTGAGCCCTCTGGCTGTCCCCACAGTTACCCAGGGAAAGAAGCTGGTGTCCAGCAGAGCCTTAGTGAAACACATCTGCATCACACCTCAGCAGTCTGGGGCAGGTGAAAAGAACCCCTATTTGGAAGACATTCCTTTAGTAAATAGTACCTACACGACGATGAAATAGCAGGAGTCACCAACACACAGGGTTTTATACATTACTATCTTCCTGAGATTGGTGGTGGTTACTCTCCCACACATACAGTGAGTTTATTGCCGGATTTAAAGGGACATCTGTTCTCACAAAACAGCAGTTTTCTTTTACTGCTTGGACAATTTCAAGGTGGCTGAAGGTGTTTTGCTGAGTTCCCCATGAAGTCTTGCTGTAGCAGGAGGCTCTGAACTGCAAACTAGGAGGTAGCTGCCCAGGTTTTGCAAGGGGCAAGAGGCATCCTCAAGCCTGGCAGGGCTTTGCCCCATGGCTGTGGCAGCCAGGGCTCAGGCAGCCTCTCCCTGGGCCACTGTCTCTCTAACCACAGACACTTTGTTCAAGGATCAAGATGTGCACCAAAGTGACCATGGATGACTTCCTGACTGCACACCATGAGATGGGCCACATTGAGTATGACATGGCATACTCAGGGCAGCCCTACCTGCTAAGGAGTGGTGCCAATGAGGGCTTCCACGAAGCTGTAGGTGAAATTATGTCACTTTCTGCAGCCACTCCTCAGCACTTGAAATCTCTTGATCTCCTAGAGCCAACTTTCCAAGATGATGAAGGTAAATAAATGAATAAATATTATATATTTATGTGAAAGCTCTTGCTGGCCTTATTTTGTAGCAGAAGATTGTGCCTGCAAACTCAGCAATCAACTGACAGGCTTCTGAAAATCTTACTCCTCTAATTTACCAAAAGTACTATTTTTTTCCCCAAATCACATTGTGAAGCAAGGGTCACTGCTTTACAATGCTGCTACATAATTTACAAAGAAATAGCTAGCACTTCATTACCTTCAGTACTGAACAACTCATCCTTAAATCTTTGTAGTTCATTTAGATGAGTCTCCAAAACTCTTTTCAATCTCTGTTGCATGAATCTGTACATATCTCTAACAAGATATGTATTTAGCAGTTCAAGTGAAACTGAAAACTTGAGATTTTCATCTCCCACTTAAGTGACTATTGAGTGATAATGTAGGTAGGCCCCCATTATAATGCAGTTCATCGGGCTTCTGAGTACTGCCTTAGAGGGATGAAGATGCACATTTTATACATTTTGAGATGTCTTCAGCTGAAAATTCCCTGGAGACCTGGAAAGGTTCTGCATGATGGGTAATTAAATGTAAATATCAAAGGACTAGGTTATTTAAGAGTTTGGGCGAAAGAAAGAGAGACAAAACTGTGTACAATTCCTAAATGATCTCATCTCATGTTTTGTTTCCAGTAGTATTCTTCCTTCCACTTTTTCTTTAGTGAAAATCTGTAATTCAAACAAGATGTAAGCGTTAGCTGTAAAGGGAAGTAACTTTAGCCATCTAATCAGATACTAATTGCTACCATAACCATTACCTTAACTGCTTCTCTCTTCAGAAACTGAAATCAACTTTCTGCTCAAACAAGCACTAACGATTGTTGGAACAATGCCTTTTACTTACATGCTGGAGAAGTGGAGGTGGATGGTGTTTAGGGGTGAGATTACAAAGCAGGAATGGACCAAACAGTGGTGGGAGATGAAGTAAGTTTGAGAAACAAAGGGTATTTTTTTCATATGAACTTGCAAACTCTACCCTAGTTACTCAACGTACTGAGGTGCTAGTGCTCCCATAGGGCATGATCTGTGTCTCTGTGTGTTTCTGTAAATACCAGTAGAGTGCCAGCTAGAAATATACAATAGTGGTGCAGACAATGTCTCATAAGCCGTGTGTCCCCATTAACTCTGTGTACAGCCCCTAGAAGTTTCCCCTGCCTCTCAAAAAACTTCCTCCTTGTTTCTAATATCAGCTTCCTGATAAAGACAGCCCATGGCCTTTGCATGGCCTCTTTCAGATCAACGTTTCTGTCCCCCTCACACATTCCTCAAGACATCTTCGTAGCTAAAGTACAGCCCTTCTCTCAGTCTCATTGGACATGTGCTCTGACTTGCTCCCCACATCCTTAAGGACAAGTGGAAAGTGAAGTTGATTGCACTTGCCAGCCAGAGAAGCATGCAGCTCTCAATCCACCAAGTATCTGAGTGCACTTCTCTGCTTTGTGTTTCCTCCCCACCGTATAGTGGTTTTGGAGGCAAATTGTCTGAAAGCTTTCATACTGAATTTTTTCTTTCTTGTGTACTAAGATACCATCTTTCTCGGTAAAGAAAATACAGTTCCCTCGGCAAGTAACAACCAGAGAGCCTTTTCAGATTATGCCCATCAATCAGTTTATTTTCAGCACCTTGGAGTGCAAGATTAAAAATTGGTATGATTCAGACTGGAGTTTGTCATTTCCCGAGTTGGTTTTAATATGAGGGCAGAAAAATGCAAAGAAACCAAACAAGCCTCACACTGAAAATGGAGCCTGAACTCTAACATGAACACGAACAGTAAGCCTCCATCAGCGAACAGCATCTATAATAAAACTTGGTATATGCAAGCCTCCTGACCCACTGTAAAAATCAATCAGCTTCAATGTATTCAAAAGTAGCAGAGATGTCAGAGAAACAGAATGACAAATTGTTCAGGGAAGCTTATCACATCTGTTGCAGTGGCACTGCAAAGCTCTCTGCTTGAAATACAGGTTTATGAAAAATATTTCCATGGAAGCTTATTACCATTTTCCGAACTTAAAGGCATAGGTTTGTTTCTGTAGTACTTCTCGGGAGAGGAAAATAAAGAAAGCTCATCTCCAGCCCAGTGACACAGGGGGCCATCTACCTTTTGGGTTGCCCAGTCTCTGCATGCACTTGCCCAGAATGAAAATGCAGGTCTCTAAACTGGGGTTGGCCCAGGGCATGAGGTCTGTGTGTGTGAAGCTCATGTCTTGTAGATTATTTCACACCACTAATTTCTCTCTGCACACCCTGCTATCATACAGATCCCTTCCTTGCACTATGAGTTTACAAGCAGCTGCCTCTCTGTGGTCTCCAGCTGTGGAGCAGCTTGGAACTTGCTTGGGGTTACTGGGAGCTGCATGGAATTCTTCTGTTTGGAAATGAGAGAGGTGTCCATATGTATCAGACAAAACAGAAGAAAAGCTGAGTCAGACTACCTTTCCTTATTGTCTATAAACAGAAACCCTGTGTTTTTCCTTCATCTCCAGGAGAGACATAGTTGGTGTTGTGGAACCAGTCCCTCATGATGAAACCTACTGTGACCCTGCTGTGCTGTTTCATGTGGCCAATGATTACTCCTTCATAAGGTAGTGCAGTGTTTAATTCATGACTCAAGTTTTGTTAACAGAACGAGCCCCAGCTACCTAAAACATCTGCTGGAGAATCTCAGGACTCAATCTTACTTTGTTTAAAGCCCAGACCAAAGGTTGCTGATTTCAATGGGAGTGTTTCTCTGCACATCAGGGGTTGTTCCGTAATAATCTCTGAGCAGTGAGGAGGCTGCTGAGCTTCTTGCTGAGCAGAAAAGTTTCATGCTGCCATCAAACCAGCAGGAGCACTTCTGTATGAGGTGTTTGCCTCCTGGATAATCACTTTGCCCCATGTCACTTGGCCATGCACATGCAGCCATGGATGTCCTCTGTATCCCAGCCACCTCATTTAGAGGGCTCAGAGCAGAGAGCTGGACCTTAAAAACTTTACTCTCGCCTGATTTATGTGGCAACTAACAGATTTGTGGCACTTTTAGTCCATTTGATCTTGGCATTTTGCTAAATTTGAGTTAGCTTAAGCTTTAAATATCAGCTGGCCTCTCTCGCTGTAGTGCAGTCTCCCAGGAGTGACAGCTGACACAGCAGTGCTTTCCAAAGGCCAAGGACTTGCAGGTTTCCTTGACAGACAACTAATAAAACCTGTGCCTCCCTTTTCTGTGCCCTTCCTTTAGGTATTACACCCGCACCATCTATCAGTTCCAGTTCCAGGAGGCACTTTGCAAGGCAGCTAAACATACTGGCCCTCTTCACAAGTGTGACATTACCAACTCCACTGCAGCTGGCCAGAGACTAAGGTAACAAAGTAAATTTCTCACATGTAGTAAATCAGAATGTAACACAGCCTAAGTCATCCTTGGACATTTCTAGAGTCAATGAGGTTGCATCAAGAATAAACCTAGCTTGGAAATTTAGCACTTACCTGCTCAATTCATTTTGACAAGTTGACTAAAATTATGTACACTAAGGTTCTAAACATCAAAGGTTTAATTACTTGTTTGTGGGAATGAAATATTTTTACTAATAGGAATATTGGGAGAAAGGAGTGAATTCAGAAGCAAAAAAGAACACTTTTATACTGATCACAGAGTGTTTTTCTCGTCTAGATAGAACATGGCAATAACATATTACTTCTCATTCCACATATACAGACAAATGCTGGAATTAGGGAGATCCAAGCCTTGGACTCAAGCACTGGAAAGTGTAACAGGAGAAAAATACCTGAATGCAGCTCCCTTGCTCAACTACTTTGAACCTTTATATGAGTGGCTGAAAAAAAACAATTCTGGCAGATTCATTGGCTGGCAAACAGACTGGGCTCCATGTACGTATGACTTGTGGGTGATTTAAGGACCCTTGTTAGTCTTCACAACCCTTGATTAGCAAAGTCCCTCTCCCTTGTAGCTGTTGGAGGCTATTCTCCCTAGAAAAGCAGGGTTATGGGAAATAAACACTGAGCTGTAAGTTTTACTCACAGGAAGACAGACTGGCTTAATCATGGCCAGAGCTGGAGAAGTCAGCACACATGTTTGTCAGAGCCCAACCCAGTTCTCAGAAGCTGAGGTGTCATTTTTTTCCTAATGGCAGCACTCAGAGTGTGGGATGACTGTACAGAAGGAAGAAAGACCAGAAGCTTGGTCTTGTGTGGCACTTGCCAGAAAGCAGTGTGCCTCTGTTGCAGGGCTGGGAGCCGCGGGTCCTGGGAGCCAGGCATAGGGGCAAACCAATACGAAAAAATTACTGCTATGCTTTTTGCTGACACATGTTAGTCAAAGAGGGGAGCTCAAGGGGACGAAAAGGAGGAGACTGTAGAAAAATTCATTTTTCAGCTTATTGTGACACTGAGGGATGAACCAGCCAGGTTATATGTGTGTAATCGCTGCCAGTACTGGAGAGCACCGTAACTCTTACATCCCCGTGCCAGTGTCTGACAGTGGGATTCACCTAATCAGGCACCAGCATCTGCATCTAAGCTGCTCATTCCCAGTGGTGGGATAGAGGGATCTTCCTTTTATCTTCTACAAAACCAGACTTGGGAACTCAGATGAGTGTGTTTGCAGTAGAGATGACTGAAGGGAAACAAAATCAGTCCCACCAAGCTCTCCAAGGGGAACAGGGGAATCCTGTGAGGAAGTTTTAGCCACCTCAGCATTTCCCAGGAACAGAATTTTTGTTGCTGCAGCTCTAACATGGCCCTTGTTTCTTTTAAAATCAGACTCTAGCAATGCCATCAAAGTGCGCATCAGCCTGAAGTCAGCTCTGGGGAACCAGGCGGTGAGTGTGCTTGTCCTGTGACACCCTTCTTACTGCTTGGGCAACAGAGGTGTTGTGATAATGGTGCTCAGAAAATGGGTCAGGGTATAGCTGATCTTTGTGTCTGAAGGGTAGCATCAGCTCAGGTGAAGGGTTATCACATGGAAGATGTCCTGTCTGAGTTTGTGGTCAAGACTCCCTCTAGAATTAGTGGAGGAACTTCTCCAGGGAGTTATCCCACCCATTTTAGGAAAGGCATCCCAGAGAGATGAGTTATTCTGTAGAGATACCAATCATGATTTTTTTCCTCCTACAGAACGGGCTTGGGGGCTAACATAGGGGACCTGTGTACATGAAAATGACTGTATTTTTCTCAGATTTGCTGACGTGTCCACATAAAGCTTCTACCTAATTTCCTCAAATTGCCATTATCATGGCTATGGTGGGTGCCTTCAGAAGTTACTAGAGCAGCTACTTCACATTTAAAAGCAGGCTGGTGGATCCCACTCTATTCTTAAATGCTCTTGATTTCAAACTAATTAGCATTTCTCTGTAGATTTTTGTTTGCCTGTTTACTGTAATATTTCCAGTCCCCGATATATTCAGCTGCCTCCCTACTCTCCAACCCTGGTGCAGAGACAGCTTTGTTATTGAGATTGTGGGGGACAGTGCAGTGCAGCTGCTTCTGTTTCAGACAAGGAAAAGCGCTTTCATTCCCAAGAGCTTGTCTGCTTTCCCCAATTTTACCAGCTGGTCCAATAAAATGTATTACAGCAATGAAAAAATCTCATCAAAGCTGAAGATGGCTTTTACGATTTTAAACAGAGCATTGGCTTAGCCCATCTGCTTAACCCAGGCTGAAAATTCACTCCTTATTCTAACTCTTCCTCTTTATGCTAATCTCATGGAGGCAGTGTAGAAGGTTTAAGTGCAGACACTTCATTTCTGTTAATAGCCATTTTCACCTTGCAGGACATTAGTAATTTTCCAAGAACAACTATGTCGTCAGGCAGGTCATTTAGACCTCCGTGTTGGAGCCTAATGCACTAGCAAGGACACAAACCATGGGCTCACTTTTCATATGAATTGATGCTCTTGCTTCTATCACTCTCTCACATGCAAGCCCCACTGGAGTTTTATTGCTTCCTAGACTGCCTAGTCGAGTTAGATACAATTCAAAACTGATATCAGCAGCATGAAAAGGTTCCATATTACAACACATTTATTAGTCATTATGGTTAATGTTTAGCTTAATACCATTTTTATGCCTGCCTTTAGCCATCACAGTCTTTTGTTTTGCAATTGAGCAGCTGTAAAACAATCTCATACAGATTACTTAATTTGAATTATTGTATGGATGGTAGGTTCCTAAGCTCTGAAGAGCAAGTCATACATTTTCCTCTCAAAACCAGTTCACATCACTTGCAAGAAACCTTTTCTATTCGGTTGCTGCCTCCCCACAAATTTCCCTTATGCTGAGCCCCCAGGGAGGTGGCTGAATGCTGGTATGGCAGCAGCAGGTAATGGCACATGCATGAACTGGCACAGAGAAAAGGCAGGGGGAATCTCGGGCGGGAATCTCAGCCCATCTACACAGAGCAATGTGTTTTGGGTGCTTTGCACGGCTCACAGTGCACAGAAGTTGTGGGCCCCGTGCAGCTGTTTGTTTAAGGTGTATTTTGAGTTCCTTTGCTCTGACCTAACAGCACAAAGCGCTCTGGGTATGCCAGCAAACATTTTTGCATTTGTGCTCGTTAGCTGTGGAGAGAGCAGGCAGGGAAAGATTGCTGCTCTTGGGCAGAGGTACAGCCGTGCAGGGGGTGCGGGGCAGCTGCGGCTCACACAGGCTCTCGGCCGCGACTCAACCCTGGCTGGTCCCAGCAGGGAAGTTTCAATAGCCCCAAGTTCAGGCAAATTAAACATCCAGACTCTCGGATGGGCTCAACGCCAGCTGTACCAGAGCGTGCACTGCCGCAATTACCCTGCTAATTGTTTTCAGGCTGATGAGATTAGAGCTGCAGCCGCAGCATCCCTGGATCACCAGTGCAGCTGATGAGGCTGAAACATCCACAGCTTTGCTTCAGCTTGGGCTTTATGAAAGTGCCCGCACAAGGGAAAGTGCTGCAAGATCCCCACTGAATCCCTTGGGGTCTGTTATATTTAAAATAAACAGTTCCAGGAGCACCAGCCCCTGACTGCCACTTGAAAACCAGACCCCTCTTCAAACACTCATTCAATATTCTCAATGTCATATATATGATCACGTTGTAAAGGGCTGCCACACAAGACTGTTAGGGAACTGAGAGCTGTCAGCCTGCAGGCATTTAGATGTATTTTACAATGAAAAATCCTTTTTGAATCAGAGGCCACACTTACACTGTTTTTCAAGTCGGATGTGGGATCTTGGAGGAAGCACACCGTAACAGAGCAGAGGTGCTTGGCAGAGTTCATTTCTCTCTGGAAGCAAAGCGGCTTCTGTAACACGCAGCGTAAGATGAGTTCCTGAGATGCCTGGGGAAGCCGTGTGGGTAGTCATGACTCAAACACAGATCAGAAGCCAGCCAACTACTTCCCATCCACGCAGCCAGTAATAGTATTTATAAAGGCAATTGAGAGGTACAGTGGCAATTAAAATACATTAGACTGAAAAAGACAAAATATAAGCTAGAGAAATAAATAAATGATTAAAAAGTTAACATGCTAAGTACAGAACACATCAGTAGAGGAATCAAGCTCAATTAGATCCTTGTTAAAAAAAAAAAAGCGCAACACTGCAAACCTAAAGATGTTGGGTGTAGATAGAAAATTGAGAAACCCCAGCAAAAGGTTCTTAGCTGTGATAGCAAACAGTGCCAACTGCTGGAGGCAGCAGCAGTAACAAGAAGAGGTGCTTCAGTGCAGGACTGTGCAAGCAGGAGAAAGCTGGGGCCGTATGCCTCGTGAAGGGGACTCAGCCTCATCCCTTCCTGGTGGGAACAGCCAGGGCTGGCACAGCCCCTGCCCTCCAAATGCCATGGGGACTGCTCTGATTACTGTGACTTTGGGTACCTGCACCTTTCCTGGGACCTGGTCCTGAATGGACTGACAGCAGTGGGTTCTTTCTGCTCTTTCCTCCCCTATATTAATAGAATCAGGACAGTTTAGGTTGTGAGGGATCTTTAAAGATCAGCTAACCCAACCCTGCTGCAGTGAGTAGGGACATCTTTAGCTAGATCAAGTTGCTGTAAGCCTCGCCTAGCCTGACCTTGAATGTTTTCAGAAACTGAGTGTCCACCACCACTCTGGGCAACCTGTTCCAATGCCTCACCACCTTCACAGTAAAGAATTTCTTCCTAGTAACTAATCTAAATCAACTGTCTTTTAGTCTAAAACCATTACTCCTTGTCCTATTGCAACAGACCCAGCTCAACAGTTTATCCTTGTCTGTCCCTGTCTTCCTCATAGATATTTATACATCTCTCTCATTCTATATCAGTGTCAAGAGGTGGACACGGTTAAAAATGTAGCTGGGTTTTATAAAGCCTGTTACAACAGAGCTGCCTCCTACCACACCTTCCTGAATAATACTCAAGAAAGTCAGGAGCTGTGTAAGTCTATCATTGACAGCATTTATAGGCCTTCCTGGCCAGGTACCATAAACACAATCAAATCTATGCCTTGGGGGAATAAAAAGATATTGCCACAGAGTTCAGTCAGGAATTTTCCCTTCGTGCACACATGCTATTGCACAACAGACCGGGCTGCTTAATCACCTCCTGCCATGGTTTTTGCCCCCTGTACAGCTCTTGGTTCCTGCCCCAGGGAAGCTGTTTTTGTCTTCCACTGCAAATAACTTTGGACTCATAAGGCAAGCCAGGAGAAGCCTGCACACAGGCAGTACATTTTTTTATATCACCTATCTATTCTCCAGAGAAAAACAACAAATATGTACGCTGCAGAAGTACAGATGCAAAGAGTTTTTTACCAAAACAGACCCCAAACAAAAATCCCAGCTCATCAAGCAAATAAATTAACCACCTTCACACAAAAACTCTACCACAAAGGTTCTCATCCTTAATAGAACAGGGCTCCAAATAAAATTATGTGATTAAAACAGGATCTAAATAATGAAATCTTTTGAATTTAAAGAGAATGCACAATATTTTTTAGGAATAGCCTTGCTGATGTCTTTTCTCCCCTAAGGCAGGGAGATGTAGTGGGACTGCAGCATCTTCAGCAGTCTCATATACAGGTACGAGAGACTGCAGAGGGACAGCATGATGTCTGGCAGCAGGGATGCCTCCTTGGTTATTCTCCTGCACAGTGCCCAGATTAACGGAGCTAAAGGGTTTGGGTTGGTTTCTGATGTGCTATCAGGGCACAAATAAATAATACTGAAGTGCATGCCAAGCATTACAATCGCTACTTCTTTTTAGAAGGATTTCTCAGTATCTCTGATTTCTTGCCATCTCTGATGAATTTCTCTTGTGCTGTTTCTGCAGTACGAATGGGATGGAAATGAACTCTTCTTGTTCAAGTCATCCGTCGCCTATGCCATGAGAAAATACTTTGCGAAGCAGAAGGAACAGGAAGTTGACTTCCAGTGAGTGGCTTGTTTAATTGTGCCAGCTATGCCTCCATTGCTTCTGGTTGGCTAACGGCATGAACTGGTGGAATTAATTGTGCCTTCTGTCAAATGTAAGGTGACAGAAAGTGTCAAACATCAGCTGTTTGCAAAAGGCAAGATGCCAGCTTGGGTACTTGGTGTCTTTCCACTCAAGAGCCTGAAGTTTAGGAGTAATGTGCTAAAGTTAGGTAGGAAGGCTTTGTCTCCCACAGCTTATCAGTGACAGAGATGAACCTTGACAATTCGTGGCCAACACCTATATAGGAGTATCAGGGAAGGTACACTGATTAGAAATAAACATTTCTAGCAATGTATGTGTATGATACTGAATATCCAAGCAATTTGGGGCCAAGGAAAGATAAACATGTTGACTATAAAGCACTGGAATTTGGTACAGACTTACTAATCTTATCTAGGCTCAGTTACAAACAAAATCTTTCGCCTGAGGATGATTTTGGTAAGGAAGACAACCCTTTTGATTAAGTATCTTCAATAATGTTCAGGAGCTATCTACTTAAGTTATTAGCTTTTTCTTCATAGAACATCAGTCATGTAATATCTAGAATCTACTCTAGAAAAATAAGGAAGAAAGCTTTTTTTTTCCTTCACTTGGTACTTCATATATCTCCTCATCCGTGGGGCCAACCCCAAACACTCTGTTCTGCAAGTGATTATGTGCTGTGGAAAATTACACCAAGGTTTGTCTTAGGTATGAGGTAGACTCTCTCCAGCTCAAGATACAAATTCGTACACAGAAAAAGAAATTCTGGCAGGAAAATTGATTTAACTTCCCAGCTGACTTCACGTGAAAGCATTCCCCAGCATAAACTAAACCCCTGGCAATGCCAATCGAACACAACTTTTCACTTGCCCGAATTTAAAGCTAACGTCATCTCAACAATGAAAATAACTTTTCTCTTCTGTTTCTCCTTCAGAAATACTGACATTCATGTTGGGGAACAGACACAAAGGATCTCCTTCTACCTCACTGTCAGCATGCCGGGTAATATCAGTGATATTGTGCCCAAAGCTGATGTGGAAAATGCCATCAGGTGAGATTTTGCTCTCTGGGGGAAAAAACACCCAACCAAACTACCAGATGAAAGGGTGGAAGGAAAAGCACTGCTTAAGTCAGCTGAGGCAGAAGCAGTGACAAGGAAGTCAATCTTGCAGTTAAAATGGAAATAGTGGGATGAGAGAAACTAGGATGAAAACTATTATGACAGAAAGAAAACAGTCCATCTATCAGATGGTGTCTTGGACAACAGCCAATGTAAAATGCTTCAAAGGGCTTGTAAAATTGCCAAAACACATCTCATTGTGTCATACCTTGCAAGCAGGTATAATTGCTCAAACTTTAAAAGGAACTATTTAATATTCTGCAATACAGAATACAGTAACGGTGCACACATGTGTTCTTCCACTCATTAATGAAAAGCCAGTGCAAGAATTACTGTTAACAAGGACTCCAGAATAATGGCATACTAGAAAGACAGCCAGATGTATTTGATTACATAGAAGAGGTCAGAGCAGGAGGTAGTTTCCACTTATAGGTCAATGAACAGCTCTTTTATAGCAATGTGACAGTGGTGTGACACCACTGTAAGTCATTGCTATAAAAATGATAAGTAAAACTGCAACTCTGCAGAAGATTGTGGGTAATGTGCAGTGGGAAATGGAAAGGGCACAAATCTAAAAGCAGCATCAACATGAGATGGGGTTGAAAAAGCAATAAGCTGGTGAACTAAGGGAAAAGAATATGGCTGTGAAATTCACTTTTGGGTTAGCACTCAATAGCAGATGTGGAAATTTAGGGATAAACCAGGCCCAGATGATACACCAGGGAAAGGATTTTCAGGGCAGTGAAAAACACAAGAATCAAAATTGTTTAAGATTGTAGAAGGGAAACAGGTAAGATGTCAAAGCTGGGGTTTTATGTGTCATATAGAAGAAACTTTTGGATAGACAAGAAATGATAGAGAATGAAGGGCAAAATACAAAGAGAGAAGAAGATCAGAAGGTTCATTTGATAAATGTTACATTTAAGACTGAATTTAGGAGTCCATACAGTGTCTGAACATGTCAGTTAAGCTGCAGTAGGTTAAGGGTTTGAGTTCCTGTGGTTATCACTCACATGCCAGAAGGAATATGGGTTTAGCAGTATCTCCTCTGTAGCCTTTTCAACTGAGCAGTTCAGGGGGAGCTTGGCACACTGGAGATTTATAAAACAACTGAAAACTGTTCCTTTCCTTCCAATAAGTGTGTGAAACTCTTTGACTTTGCATTTGATGGCAGGATGTCTCGGGGACGAATCAATGAGGCTTTCAGACTGGATGATAACACGCTGGAGTTTGTGGGAGTACCTCCAACCCTGGCTGCACCTTATGAACCACCAGTCACCATCTGGTTAATTGTATTTGGGGTGGTCATTGGTCTGGTTGTCATTGGACTTATTGCCTTGATCGTCACTGGGCAAAGAGATCGCAAAAAGTGAGTAATAGCTTTTCATACTGTGACCATGACCACTGGAAGATGTCCCGATAATTGAGTCATCACAATGTTTTACAAATTAGGCTGCCCAGTTTACCTGAAGCAAGTTAAGGAATGAAAGCTTATTATCCCTTTCCCATCAACAGTGATAGCTACATGTTCAGCTCCCTTTCTCTCAGTACATGGCAGCTTTGGCAGCTTAATGCAATTTCCCCACTGTCACTGGTTTAATCAGTGCTGTCACCAGCGTGGCCACAGGGAGCCACAGGGTGTCCAGGCTTCTGCCAACCCCGCTGCAAGGAGGATGGGGTGTCCTGCTGGGAACATGGTGCCTTCTCCAACAGCAGAGTTGCTGGCATTAACAGGGTTTCTAAGAACATAGGAGGTTTGCTACAGTTCTTCTCAAACCTAACTTGATTTCTTTTATGTAAATATTTCCAGTTAAACACAGTATTATTTACAGTCAGGGATTCTGGGGATCCAGAAGTACTTAAACAGAACAGGGACTTTCTAATATAAAGTGAATTTTCATTACAGGAGGGCAAGAGAAAGCAGAGGTGAAGCAGGACCAAAAGGTGGAGAGGTGAACCCTTATGGTGAAGAGGGGAGAAGCAACCTGGGCTTTGAGCCAGCTGAAGAGACACAAACAACATTTTAAAAAGTGTGGGTACACTAAGGGCTCCTGATATTTTTCATTTCACTTTTAACAATATTGCCTAGCAAAGGAGGAAAACACTATGGACATCATCAAACAATGTCTTCTGGTTGACCATTAATCTACTGGTTCATGGCCAATAGCAACTATATCTGCTGTTTATGTGGTAACTAGAAAACATGCATGGCTTTTCTATGAATTATGTGCATAATGTTACACACCGTTTGTGCTGCTTTTCATGCCTGCTGCATCCAACTTCTGTTTCCTGTGTCATGACATACAAAAGCTTGGAAGTATACAATTGTATACAGACCAAGAAGCACTTAAAAATAACTCATATACTCCTGAAGAACATCTTGATCTTTCCAGATGGTGACCTCAAAAGTGTTCTAAAGACAGTGACAAACCACCCCCCCCGACTATCAGAAGAACCTTAGTGATGAAGAACTCAATTTGATATGAAATAACTGCAATTTTTGCACCTTCAAGAAATCTGTATCAATGTAAAATGGATACTGGATGAAGACTAACAAGCACTGAAGTTTATTAGGAAGTTATAATATAAGTTATTTTCCTAACTGTTTGCTTAATAAGTACTGTAGAGACCAAATAGCCCATTCTCCCTCAAACAAAGATCTCTTTTATGTTAATGTTAAAACTAGAAACTTCCTTAATACTAAATTATCAAGGTTGTTTTGGTTATTTTTCCTTATACCTTGGCCATTACCTCCACTATTACAAGTACTGCATTACAGATGCTGCATACAACAAATACAATTGTGCTGTTACATACAAGGGGCAATAGGCTGAGGCTTGGGAAGTTCTGGTTGCACCTGAAAAACCAAATCTGTTCACATGGAGGATAGTGCAGCACTGAACCAAGTTGCCTATTCTGCACTCTGTGAGAGGCTGTGGGATCTAGACCTTTAGAAGTGTTCAGAGATCAGGTAGACAAAGGTATGGCTGATGGAGCAGTGGGTATAATCCACTCTGAGTGAGAAGTTTGGCTAGGTGATCTCCAGAGGACCCTTTCAGCCAGATTTTCTGTGATTCTGAGTTTTGTAGGTCCCCCACCGTAGCTGCAACCATGGTTGGTTTTTCTGTACATACGCAGTCACTGAAAGTCACAAGGTGCCTGATACTCAGTCCTGGATTGCAACAAAGAGCTGGTAGCAAACGTGATCCTGCATAAAAAATGCTCAGAAAATACATGGACTCTTATGATCATAGGCCTCCAAAATGATCACAATGTGTAGAAGCAGCCAGACATATATCTGAAAAGTATATCTGGGCTCCACAGGTTCACAAAACTCTGACATAACACTCCACACTAATTTCCTATTTAAGAGACAAGATGGTTAAATGAAGCAGTTCAAAATCGTTAGCAGATGATACTAATTAACTGCAAACTAGACACTAATGCAAAGGAGTGAAAATACTTTTTTTAAAGTTGCTTATCTATACCACATATTCATTTCCATAACATCCCCAAACCTTAGTACTTGATCTGAACTTTTAGGATAAATAAATCAACTATTTTTGGTCTTCCTACTTACTGTGCAGTAACACAAAAAGGGAACGGCAAAGCTGGAAACAATCAAATAATGTAATTAGTCGTGCCAGCCATCTTCAGATCTGTTGTTAAGACTTTTTCATTATGACAAAGCTTTAATTTTAATACAATTAATTTTAAAAGCTGTGATATGAATCAAAAAACACTATTGAGAATTATCGACCCAAAAAGCCACTAAAAGGATATAGCAGGGCGTTGGAAGAACATAAATAAAAAGACATTTACATGAAAATAATCAGCTGCATGCATTATCTCCACCCATAGCTCACACCTTCTGTGGGGGGGGGAGCCCTCCCTCTCCTACTTTCTCAGGATCTGCACTCCTTCCTGACCCTTTCTCTGAGTCAGCACTCCTTGGCCTAGGTTGCTCCACAGGCAGCATCATACCAAGCCCTCGCCCTCGCAACCGTGCAGCCTCCGTGGCCCCCAGGCCTGCACAGATCCCCGAAGCCATTTGCATGACCACAAATGCAGCTTTCCCTCGAACACACCTGCAGCTCCCCAGGAAGCACAAGGATGTGCTCTCCGAGCCAGCTTCCAGTGCTGGGACCAAGCAACGCCAGCAAGCACAGGCGTGGGAGCCTCTGTCTGGCTTCAGAAACCTTCATTTCTTTCTCCCCTTTCCCCACGGGTCTGCACCCTGCATTTCTTATTCCTTAGGTTCATCTTATTCCGGGTGAGCTCAAACTACAGCTGCAGAGGGGTCCCTTTTAGGGCTGGGCCAGCTCCATCAGGGAAAGGGCAAGCAGGCATCACTTGGACTCTTATGGGCATCACACGCTGAACTAGCTCAGATATGAGGAGAGAGAAAAGGAGTTATTTCAGAAATCATTTTAAAACGTCTTTATACATATTAGATCAGCATTTTTACAACTGTCAGTGTCTAAGTTTAGATGCCTCTGTTATACTTACATAGCTTCAGATGTATCTGATATCTCAAGACCTGCTGAAGTTAGCACTAATTTTTGTAGTGCTGTGCACATTTGAAAGTTGGGTGCTCCTATTTAAGCACTAACATCAGAAGCCAAATTTCAGTGCCTCAGTAGTAAAATATTTGGCTAAGCAATTATATTAATAGCATTTTCATTTATCTTCAAATTTTTGCTTCACAAGTTTTATCAAGATCAGCAAATTTACCATTTACTGTTGCAGTGACTACAGAATTCTGCATAAAACATTATTTTCTTTATTTCTACCTGTTATTGCAGGAAGCAATAACACTCTAGTAGATGCCTCGTATGTTGCTAAATTGAAAATTTCCTAAATATGCAGCTTAGAATGAATTTCAAATCAAACATACACCCTGAGGGCCAAAACTAAAGTCAATAATACTGGTGAGAAAACAGATATAATATTTTACCTGTAGTAATTTCTAAGTAATTGAAAGTAAGGCTATATCTATTTACGTTGCTGTCACTTGCAGTAGTTCTAAATTTGACTTTAGGTCTCAGCTTCAAGTGATTATGAAGAAAAAACACATTCAGATGAGTTATGATAATCAGAAAACCTACCAAGCATATATTTCCCTGTTTACATTTCCAGTTAGGGCCAAATAATGGCAGCTTGGAGGCACTGAAGGAGTGCATATAATTGGTATATATATCTCAGTGTCTGAGAAGTCTTTTGAAAAAAATGCTAAAAAATAAATTATATTCTGCTACAGTATCATTCCAAATGCTGTCACCCACAAAGTGTTATGAACGCTTTCTCCATATGCTTCTTGGAAAAATAACCACACTGATTAAATGAGAAGAACACTAAAATACACAATAATAAGGGTGGCTAATGTCAGGCAGATTTTAGGTTCAGCTCTTGTATAGCAGGCAGGTGGTATGGAGCCAGTATGCTAAGTCATCTGTTTCTGAATCTTATTTTTCAAGCTCTGTGGCCTTCTCTCAATGCCTCTAAAGAATGGTAACAGTTGATAAAAGGCAGGGAGATGTTCTGGTAGTTTAATGAAGCAAAGATGACGTGGATAGTCATTTAATTTTAAAATAATTCAGGAACTGTAATTTGCATTAGTTTTTCTTGATTTTAGCATGCAGAAATTCATAGACAATGATGTTGCTACAAATCTCTGCATGCTAAAATAAAGTTGCAGGACGTGAATAAATTTAACTTACTTATCTGTCTTACACTGTGATAGTTTAATCTTCTTTCTTTGCATTAATATAAGCCATTTTACTCATTTTACTGACAATTATATTAAAAAAAAGATGGGACTATCACAGTCATTTCATGGTGTCATCAGTAATATGCAAAACAGTTCTTTGTTGCTGGGGAGAAACAAGTCATGGTCTACAGACAGCTGATCCAAAATTTAGGTGAAGAGGAACAATAAATCAGAGTAATTTTTGGCACAAAACATGCAGATCTCAAAATCAAATGCGCATGATCAGCATCTGACTTAAAGCTGTTGAAGACTCACGGATGGGGTAACATCCCTCTCATTGTAAGCACAGAGTTATTTCACATAGACTTAGCTGTAGAGCTGGAGGACTCCTCTATGTCTGCTATTTAAAATCCCTGTACAGGAAGAAAAATATCTTTTATTCTGTGGTGGCTAAGAGGGAAAGGGAACATGACCGTGGGGAAGTTCCAGTAATGGTCCTGTACTCACAGAAGGAATGTAGACAGTTTAGCCCAGCACACAATTTTTAAAACGTTAAAATTAGGTGAGAGGAATCTCATTCTGTATATTTTGTTGATGTTGAAGGGTATTATGCTTAAATATGTGCTTCTGAAAAGAAAAGAAGCCAACCTGCCTTTGTGCCCCATTTCCTGTATTAACCATGTCCTGAACTAGATAATATAGAATATATTACTTACAAACAATGGCCTTTATTAAAGGATATTTTCATTATGAGCATCAGTTCAACTATCAGCAGGGACTCCCAGTGACTCCTATTATTTTGTTTTCTCCAGTTTGTATGTGCAGATGTACATACATACCTCATACCAGCAGTTGTCCATTATCTGGTAGATGATGTTTGAAACCTGCTGTGGTCTGTAAAGTCTGTATCCTTGAGAAACTTTCTGCATATTATCATGAAGCTTATAGGGCTGCTTTGCCAGAGTGAACACCTCCCCCACTAAGACATGAAATGAAAGTCAAGAAATACAAGATAAGTCCTTTTTTACAAAACAAGATACACGTGCAACATTAAACTGGTCAGACTCTGAGAACATTGTCCAAAAAAAAGACTGACAAGTGTGATTCTGTACCTGAATGTAAAACAACTCCTACTGCAGAAGGCGATGAATTTAGATGATAAAGTTAGGTATAAAATATATTTAAGGGAAACAATGCTGGGCTGAATTTTCTGCAGAATACGTGCAGACATCCTCTTATGTATGTGTGTGTACACAGAGGGAAGGGAAAACAAAGTGACAACTATAGGTATCTATGTCTTTTTAAAATAATAAGGAAATATTAACTGATTTTTCTGAGTGGGACATACACTTCTTTGGTATCAGAAAGATTTCAAAATATTTTACAGTGTCAGTTCACCTTTAAAAACTGGATTACACAGAAGCTATAGAAACATTGAATAATATCATAATCACTAATTAGTAATTATAGCCTTGCAAGAAACAATTTTGTTTTTAACTGAATATATGTAATAAACATGTGTACCCTAAAGAAAAAAATTGTGAAATATTTATTTCACAATTATATATAATATTGGCTCTAAATTTTTTTTTTTAAGAAATTTGTAGGATCTTTGATTTTCCTCCAGCTTGAAGACTGGACCATTGTAGTGTCACAGTGACACTAAAATGGCATCCAAATCCCAGCTTTCCTTGATGAGAACATTAAAAAAAAACAGGATTCATTGTTCTTTGTCATCTGCTTTTGGGATATGAATACATCAGATCTGTTCTTTAGCCCTTTAAAGGCTCATTAGTTAAAAACAATCAAACAAGAATGGATTGATCCCAATCTTCCCTTGCTTCCACTGCATCAATGGATAGTGTGAAAATGAGACAAAGATCTTCTAAGGAAAAATAAAATTTCTCATTTAAGTTAATGCCAATATTGAAGTTAATGACAGCAAAGCCTGGGGCCAGGATTTAATCAATAGGAGCAAAAAGAAAATGTATCACCACAAAATCCAACTTCTGATTTAATTGTATATATTATAAACGACTTGTAAAGGGCGTGAATGAGCTGTTTTTCTGCCAGAGTTGCTAACACTGGGAGACTAGCTGAAATTAAAGATAAGAAGCCACCCGACATTCAGAAACACTTTTATCTGCTTTATTCACTGTGGTTCAATGCCAATCTTTCATCAATTTGACAGCTGCCAAAATTTTTCTGCTGGAGGAGCAGACCCAGATAAGCGAAATTCAAGCCTGTTCACAAAAGGTTTTCTTTCCTTTGACACCTTTTGCAGACTTTTAGAAACACTGAACAGACTCCGGGGATTTGTAAATCACAACTTGAAACCTCTGAAGTAGAAGTTCAATTGTTTGAAATTCCTGGTGGAAAGTGATCTGCAAACAGATACACTTTTTGCTGAGATACAGAGTCCCAGCTCACAGAGACTCCCACAGCTGGGCAACACTGATTTATGGTCTGGGCAGGCTAAAGATTCGATTTGATCTCCACTGCCAAAGTTTACTTGACCATATTAAACACATATGTAACAAATGTGGAGTGGGCAGAGTTTCTGTTTGCCTAAAAGAAGAATCCTAGGGCTAAAAAAATCCAAATAGGAATTTATGCTTGTTTGCATAAAAGTATTAAAAAAGAACATAAGCTGTAACTGCTTTTTATAGCCCTTCAGTGTGTTAAATGTCTAACATTTCTGCTTAACAAGCTGATGAAATCCAAATGTAATGGCATATGTACGTACAAATTCATACCAAAGGCCCATGCATCTAACTTGCTGCTAAATTTGGTGTGATGACAAACTTCTGGTGCTGACCACTCCACTGGAAACTTGGTTCCTAGAGAACGTATATACAGGTTATCCAGAACATACCTAAAAGGCAAGAACCGAACTTGTTACAGTGAAATACTATTTACTGCTTCTTCCTTGAACATCGTAAGGTTCCTAAAGAAAGCCTAAGCAGAATCTCAGATTTCCAAAGGATACCTGATAGAGGCATTACCTATCATCTAGAACAGATCATTGCTATCAATTTACCAGGGAAATAATGCAGAATCACAAAAACACCTGTTGCCAGGCCAATCTAGCCCAACCTTCTGCTCAATAGGGTTACTCCCAACATCAGAGCAGGTGAGCCATGGGTCTGTGTTGCTAAGTCTTAGAAGCCTCTAAAGATTGCCATCTTCCTGACCAGCAAGTTTTGCTGTTCCACCACCCAGTGGAGAAACAACCTCTTTTACTATCCAGGTTGAACTTCCTGAGTTGCAGCCTGCGGCCAATGTCTGCTCTTACATGACCTGGCACAGATAAGGCTTCCTTGCCTTCATTAGCTTTGTAACTGTGAGTGGCTATAGGCAGCTTTAGATCCCCTCTCATCCCCTTCTTCTCCAGGCTAAGCAGCTCTCTCCCTCAGCCTCTTCTCAGAGGACGTGCTCCGTCAGCTTCTCTTTACTGAGGCCACTGATTAAGATGCTTGGTCCCCAAATCAGGTGCAAATCTTGTACTCAAGGTAAACTTTGAGATTTCTTTATAAACATGGCTACTGAAATCTCTCAGCTGTGATTTGCCTTTAATCCTTAACTTTTTGAGACAGCTGAGTGACTCTATTCTCTATTCTTTATTCTTATTGCATAATAACTTATGGTCGTTAATGGAAAGAAAACACAAAGTGCTGTGTCACACCCCATGTCTTAACTTCCCTGACAGCCAGCTGCAGTTGATCACTGCCAGTGAACTGCATATACACCAACATCAGAGCTTCACCAGGCTCCTAATTCTTTCACCTACCTTGTCATGCCAAGGTCAAATACTTTCACAGTAAGTTTGCCGTCAATCAAACAGTTCCTAGCAGCCTTTAGTGGAGAAATGAAAAGAGATGAGTGGAAATAACGCAGAGAGGACCAAATAACATCAGGTGTTTGCTAATAATTACTGTCCTCTAGCATTTCAATGAATAATGATGTCTTTGATTGATGCAATTAAGTTTGAAGCTCTTAGGGAATTGTAAGTCACTCTCTTGTTTCACTTTTTGATTATTGATTGAAAAACATTCTGTAGCATTATCCCAGCTTTAAAAATAAGGAAATTGTAGGATGGGAAACAAAGGTGAGAAACCCACATTCATCTAGAAAAACAGCAACAGAGCAAGAAACTAAACACTGTCTTTTAAAAGGCTTCCTACTGCAGGCTCTTTTCAGTAGTCTCAGAATTTACCAAGGCATCAAAAAGTGAAAAGCACTGATTGGATTATTTGCAATGCACTACAAACAGAGTGAAAGGCAATTTAAGCAGCTTGATTTATGAAAAGTTCAATAGAAGCCCATTTCTGCAAATGATCACTTGAGAACATTTATCTAGGGGTGTATTCTCTGTGTGCAAGCTCATTAACTTCAGTGATACTGTTTGCATCTACAGTCTTCAATCTGAAATCAAGCTCAAGTTTTATTTCTTCTTTCGCATGGTGCACAGCCAGTTTTCAGGAAACCGACTTTTTATTTACAGCTTGAATTCTGCTACTTAAGTTCTCTGATATTCCTGATTTCTGAAGCAGTTTGTGGTAACTGGTGAAGTATGGATGTAACAACTTTGTTTACACATAAAGGCAATTCTTTGAAAGCGTCAACAATACAACAAAAATGCCTCCTGAGGGGGCTTCACCCCAATTGAAAAATGAAGCAAGTCTGTAACATAAATTCTCAAAAATCTTCAGTATGTTTTTGTTTAGGATTAGAAGGAAAAATATTGCTGCTGACTCTGAAGTGTAATGCACCAGAAATTTGGTTGTGTTCACTGTCATTAAGCCAATAAAATAACAGTTTGTTTCCCCAGTGAAGGACAGCATTTTTAAAAGCTAAGTTTTACATAAGCATTAGGTACAAGTCCTTGAAAGGACTGATCCCCTCATCAAAAAAACTTGAAATAGCTGCTCGCAAACTGGCAGATAAATGTGGGGTTTTCCCACCATTAAGGCCACACTTTTGTGCTGCTAAATCCTATTTCAGGTTTTGGCTATAACACTGTAATTTCATCAATACTAAGTCTTCTTTTGATTGTCATCAATACCAAGTTTCAAAGTAATAAGCAGGACACTCAATCCTTCTTGAAATGAAGTATTTGAAGCCTGAGATGGGACTCAGTTTCTGGTGGGATCCAGTTTCATTGATTTCTTTCAGTACGTTGTATTGATATTTGAAGAACAAAACTTAGAGAAATGTACAATAATTTCTATTTATTATTTGATTATTTTTTTTCTTTATTTTGGGAAACTTAATCATCCCAAACACTTTGTGCTGTACAGTGTATGCTCAAAATTATATTCTACCTATTTATTGACTGAATACTTGTCTAATGGCTGTTTGGTCAGCTACCTAAGGAGTCCCGGGAAGGGACCCTTCCTACCCTTTACCTTTCTGTAAGTGTGCTGGATGTCTGTGCTGCGAAGTGGCACATTAGTTCCCGAGCCTAGAGCCCACGAAGGCAGGCAGCACAGTGTGCGTTGCTACAGACCTGTCAGCTCCACTCCGAAGCAGAGTACATTGGAATGTAGAATATCCTGGACTGGAAGGGACCCACGAGGATCACGGTGGGCGGTGCTGGTTACATGTGACCTTAGTGCTGCTCCTGCAGAGGTGCCCCGTGCTGGGCCAGCTGGGTGTCTGTGTTCAGCGGACCACAACGCTTCCTGGGGGCAGTGCCAGCAAAGGCAGCTGTGGCTGATCCCGGCGGGTAGAACTGACCGGTGTTCGGTCATGCCCCTGCCTTTCCAGCACCACTTCTCCTGTGGCATACCTTACAAAATCTCCCTGCCTGAACTGACAGCTCTCCAGAAATAGCACCAAAATCATCCTAACATACTTCCAGAAAGCTAAGTTGTGCTGGTGGTAGTGTATGAGTTTGGGAATTGATTCAAAGCAGTAATTTTCAATGAGGTAGTACATGTTCTCAGGGGCTTGTACACATGTAATGCTTAACTGTTACTTTTTTACTAATTAGAAACATCACATAATAAAGTACATGTCAAAACCTTGCAAAATGCCTTCCAGCCCTTGTGTTAATAGACTAGTTAGTTGTTGCATGAGTTGCAGTGCTCCGGCAGCCAATAACAAAATACAGAGTAGATGTCTCCAGGAAAACTGTTATATTGGCCTCAGTCTGCTTTTCCCTCCTCAGTACCTGGGATACCACAGCCACTTACCTAGACCCTCTCTTTAGTGGAAAGAAATATTTCTCAGGCATAATTCATCTTGTCCTAATGTAGTCCTTAAAGGAATTTGGATGAGTCATGTCTCCTTCTTTCTGGACATTTCACTGTAAAAACCTGAAGCTTACTAAAATTAATCCCAACCTCATTGCTTCTGTGTTTCTTGTATATTTTTCTC
>VYZQ01043495.1:163606-186269 GCA_013400655.1 Mystacornis crossleyi
GGCAGGGGGGGGGGATGGGGATACCTCTGATGATCAAACTGAAGAGATGAAAGGACAAAGTATAAATGTGCTGAGAGCTTATGGAAGTAGCTCTGTGTCTAAATATAGACTGTTCCTCACTATGAGAAGTCAGTATTAGCCTTCTTAACCTGATTATATCATATGGCTTGGGAAAATGTAGTCAATTTGTTCTATCCAGATGTGGTAATTATTATAGCTTCATTTACTGAACCTGTTTTAGAGGTACCCATCAGAAAACTGTCATGTTCCTGCTTTTTAAATTTCACTTTCAAAAATATCTTCTCTGAACTCAAGCAGATAGTAGAAATGAATCATAAAGACTTAGCAGAACCCAGAATGTTCAGCAGCAGATTTGCATGACTGACGATCTCTCGAGGTAGACAAAGCATCTCATGATAGAACCCAGGCATAACAGACCACGATATTCAAAACAAGTTATGCTGCTACATGTTCACAATGCTATTGCTTTCAAGTCTCACTATCAGAAAAAAAATGTCAAAAGCTTCTTTGTTCATAGCTTCTCTCTAAGGCTTTATTATTATTTTTTCTTGAAGCTCCATTTTACAGCTCTTGTGATTTTTATCTTCTGTCTCTTGAGAATCTATGTGTTTCTTAAAGCCCTGGCTTTTCAAATCAACTGCACAAATAAAAATTCCAGCTTTTCTTTCTTCTTTATTTAAGTTACTTTCTGATTAATAGAGAGAAAGTAGGAAACAGACCCAGATCTAAATATTCAGAAAAGAAAACAAATTTTTAAAAGTGTGGGAAATACAGATTTAAAAATCTTGTGATTTGAAACACAATCCGGTTAAATTTGTCAGAGGCTGTGTAACGATGTGTGAATACACAGTCAGACCCTACTGTTAGTCCTTTTATTTAAGAGATAAAAACATCATAACTTAAGCCACTTCAGTGTCTTCTCTTGTCAAGCTATCTCCTTCTCCATCCCTACAAATGTCAATAATTAAGTTGGGCAGTAAAACTAAGGTCAAAGATATCACTATTGCTGTAGCATTTATTGAGGAAGAGATAGATGAGGAAATAAACAGAGAAGGAAATCTTCAAATTTCCTTTTAGTCTTAGCTCTGTCAGCTCTTGACCTTCTTCATCAAAAAAACTTCTGTGCTGGAGGACTCAGGTCAAATTGAGTGTAAGCAGGACTTTTTGGCATCCTGGTGTCCTGTTTGTCTCTGGGTCTGTGAAATCCTGCCTTTCTCAGATGGACAGCACGGCCCAGTGGGTGCTGCTGGGACACCACACTCTTGGGTTTTTGTCTGATTTAAAGTCTAGATAAAGGCAAGAGCACAGAAAGAGCTCAGCTGCACCTCCCAATTAATTAATTTAGAGGCTGCCTCTGTAAATTTGGGCTAAACAGACATTCCTATGCAGGCATCTGTAGTCCCGACACAAGCCCAGAGGAGCACAGCTTGGGACTCGCCTGAGGGAAATGCAGTTCATCACCATTTCTCACCCTGCAGAGCAGGTAGAGCTGTTCACAGGCCAGGAACAATGCTTTCCCTGCAGTTTTCACTGAGGAGGGTGGTGGGGAGGAGATCTTGGGATCTCTAGGAAGGGGGACCTCCTACACACTAGAGAGCTGATTTTGATGGAATTCCCTGATCCCTCTGGAGATAAGCCTTTTACTTAATAAACATTTCTGCAATGGCTGTAGCCAGTATTGCTACCAGCACTGGCCTTCTTGGCCAGCTGGGCACACAATGGCTCATGCTCAGGTGGCTTCAATTTTGTTGAAGTTTTTTTTCATTGACTCTTTTAGTCAATGGATCAGTGATTAAGAAATACTGCTTTCAATTACCCAGCGGTCACAAGCTTGAGGCCGTTTGGAGCCATCCCAACAGAGACAGTCTCCCTGTGCTGCACACATCTCTGTTAGCAACACCAGGAACTTAGGAACAAGTTTAGAGTAGATACGGCACATTATCGTGCATGCATTATTATCTGACATAACTGAAGTGTTCAATATGCAAAAATTCTCTTTTTAGTTCTTCTCTTGGCTAAGCCATCCATGACTGGTAATGGGGTATTTTCTTGCCCTTACAGCTGACTGGGGTTTTCATGGCCTTATTTGCTGTTATAACAAGTGATTTTGAAGGTACATGAAGCTCTTCAAACTCCTGTTACAAATCAATTGATAACTCTGTACATTATTAAGGGTTCCATAATGATGAAACCTGTGGTAATAGTACATAAGCCAGTATAATTACTTTCAATTTTCAAAATTGATACAGGCAGTCTCACAGTCCTAAATCAAGTTCCCAACTGCTTACAACTACATTTTTGGATTAACTTTTAATTTTGGGCTCATACTTTTTTATTTTTGACTGTAAATGCTTAAGACCAATCGATCTACAGTGTTCTGCAATTTAAAATAATCAAACTTTAAAAGGCTGAAGCCCAAATATCCATAAACTGCTGTTCCCTGTACCACACATGGTCTTTCAGTGTCAAGCACATACAGACATGAGAGAATTCCCTTCTAAAAATGTGACATCCAGGGATACTGTTGTACAAATATTCCTCTCTCAGTCTATACAGATAAAAACTAAAATCCTGAAATTACTGCAACTAAATTGTACAAAAAATATGCCAGAAAAGCATGTTAAAATAAATTATGCAAATGAAATCACACTGTTTAGAAAAAGAAATATTAATATAAGGGTTTAGCTTCTAAAACGGTAATGTTTTACACTCACCCATACACTCTCTTTTGCTCAATTTCTATTGCTCCTACCCATCCAGCTTATGGGACATTATGACTGGAAGGGTCTTACAGCCAAAGATTAGAATTTAACTAGAGATATTAAGAATAAAGACAAAAGTAATTCCATCTGGTTTATTCAGTAGGTAGAAATGTCACTAACTTTTTGATCAAACATGGCAGATATAATTTAGTGGTTTACTTCCTCTGGTTGTACTAAAAGATACATTGTATAGCAGCTACGATGTTGAAAAAAGCTTAGCACACACGTGAAACAGTATAAATTCAAATAATATAAGAGTATACTGTCTTAGTCAAAGTGTCTGAAGGACACTTGCAGAAACAAAGGACGGCATCAAGTATTTCTGGATATTCCCATCATCTATGTACAAAAGACCTTACAGTCCACATGTAAACTCTTTCTTACCACTTCAGTTTTTCCACATTCATCCTCCAGCACATCTGGCTTGTGTTACACAAGGCCAGACCAAATGCTCATCAAGTCCAGGAACCTGTCACTGGCAGCATCCACTAACAAATACCGAGGAAAAATATATGCTCAAGGCAGCTGTACAGTATCAGAGAATTCTGATCCAAAGGTGGTGCAGTTACACCTAATACCCCTTGAGAAGTACATTTCTCCTGTGAATGTATTGTTACCTTTATAAGCAAAGAGTAGAATCTATAACATCCTTCAGTAAGCAGTCCTACAGCTTAACTACACAATATGAACAATCAGCTTGTTTGGTTTGTTTTCAGCCTATCTTCCTTCGACGCCTACCTGATAATTACTAACGTCTGCTTTGCTTTTCAGATCATGTTTAGTACTGGGCTGTCTCTGTGTGCGTCTGTGTTAGGTCAAGGTATCATTTCCCTTGTGTACACTGCCTTTTCAGTCATCCGCACAGAATTTCAAATGCCACTTTATTGCTTTTTTGCGTTAGCCCAAAGAGCTCTTGCTAAATGTTTACTCCCACTGGTGAGTACACACACGTTGATCAATGTGCTTTCCTGTCTCTTTGGGCAGAGAAATGGTGGAGCCCTGTGAGCTTTTCTCTCTAACGTGTTATCCATCCAATCTATTAGTCATTGTCAAGCCTCTCCTTTGACATCTGTTCAGTTCTCAACATTTTTCTTCAATTATAGTCACCAGAACTAGACACAATATTCTCTTGGTGATCACAGCAGTGTCAAAACGTGTCAAGTGCTTTTACTCAGTATGTGCCTGCTTCCATGTCCAAGGATGCCATTAGCTCCTTTGGCCACAGCATCACAGCAGGAATTTATGTTCAGCTATCACAATCCTAAGGTCCCCTCTAGAAATACTGTTTTCCCAGTCCCCCATCCTGAAACAGTAGCATACACTTTTCCCTACTTGACTGAATTATTCACTCCTGACATAAATACTCTAATTTAACTTAAATGTGTCATTTGGTGCCACAAGGTTGTGAGAGGGAGAAGGAAAAAGGAAGATTGGAATGACACCTGGGTTCAACCAGGCAGTTAAATGTTATGTATCTGTCATGGGCTTGCTCTTGGGTAAGGCAATTATTGCAGGGTCATGAATAAATGCACTGTTCAGTAACTCTAGCAGCCTGCAGCTCGTGGTGGGGCAGTCTGTCACTGGCACTCCAGCAGGGAATCTGTGACCACTTCTCACATCTGCTTGTCCCACTGCCCACGGAATTGGGGTTGACGGAGGCTCTGGGAGGAACCTGAGTCGGGCATTTGAAACTGATGACAGGGAGCAAATTTCAAGTTACACTTTTCTCATGACATTAAATTTTTGAACTAATATGCTTTGTGCAGATGCATCTCCTGATACAAGGCACAGCCTTAGGTTTCCTGAATGTGGCACATTTGAATGGCAATCAGGCAGTCAGGGGGCAGATCCTGCTCATGGTGTTGAGGCCAAATAAGAGGAGTGGAATTAGACAGAGAGAATTAAAATAAGAATTTTATGTGCTAATTCTTCTTTAAAATAAATTATAATCACACAGATATACTCCAGATAAAATTAAAGCTAGTATCTGATAGACTTGTGAACATGAAAGAACAAGACTTGATCTAAATTCCATGACAGTCACTTAAAAATACTTCAGGAAAGTCGCAGCTTCACTAATAGGAACTGGTTCATTCTTTGCTGTAAATATCTTAGAATCACAGAATTGTTTAGGTTGGAAAAGAGCTTTAAAACCATTGTGTCCAACCACAAAGTATCAGTATCAGTAGCACTCAGCAATATCAGGATAGGACAGGGACATAAAATGTAACCTTAGGATAACTGGCGTATTTCACAAGAAAGATAAATGAAACAAATTTCATGGCTAACTTGAAAAGAGTATTTTCTTGCAGGAGGTGTTTTTTCCTCAATATTCACTATCAACAAGTTGGATTTTCTCAATCCCAACTGACCCCACTTCCTTCTTCCTAAGAGATAAAATACTACAGCAGATTGTAAACTAACGTTAACACAATATATATTATTCTAGTTGGATGATTTTTTATAATTTTGTGCATCAAGATGTATAAGCCATAGCTTCAGGTTTGTCAAATTTTAAAAGAAAGGTAGTAAAAAATCTCCTTGATGCCTACCTGCATCTAATATAGGGATCAAATTCCTTTCTAAGTCAGTTACAAGAATTACAAGACTCAGCCTGACATCTGAGAAAGCATCTGCTTCAGCTGCAGGAGTACAGGACAGAAGGGGGAAAGAGGAGGAAAAAAAAGGAGGAATTAAGGGGAAAACACCTTAAGTGCAAGCCCAAAGCCTACCTATGGCATTCATAATTTTGGTAGGGTAATAGAGTTTATTTTCAATGAGCTTCCCTGCTCATTGAAAGTTTTGTAATGGGATGTAACTCACGGCAGGAGTTCAAATGTATGAAAAGGACCAAAAAAAATTAAAATAAGTTGCCTGGAACATATATTCCCAATGGGAGATCTTTTGAGTGAAATGCCACCCTATTGTGATACATAGTCATTCCTTAGGAAACAAGGATAGTTTACCATCTGCTTTGTGCAGCTGAGGGGTGAGATTCTGCACTAATTATGCCTTGTACAGGTAAATTCTGAACCCAGTTATTTACATCAGTTGAGAGCAAAGCCTCAACAAGGAAAACATCCCTATCCAAAGCAGTGTGTAAACATATGTCAATGTTAATTACTTGCTTCAGTCGTCCTTGGAAGGACACAAAGAGATGCTCAGTGGTAAGCACAACTGTAGGGGTTGTTCTGAATATAAACACTCTTAAGCCTGTGGGTGTTTTCCTGAAATGAAACTAGGATTTGATACCCTATAATTCAATTCAAAACAAAGTACACCTGTTCTTCTAACACATAATATCTAATCAAGTTTCAAAGAAGAAAATGAGAGTGGCACTGGAAAATCTTAAAATAGCTTATTTTAAGAATATATTTCATATGCCTTTGTCATATTCATAATCAGAAGTGTTTGATTTTGTCAGAACAAAGAACCTTTTCTTGTAATTAATTGGTGATATTTCACTTCTGTTGTGACTCCTTTAAAAGTTCTTCTAGAATTATTTTCTTCTCCATTATATTTCCCTAAAATAACATCACAATTATTTTTATGGCCATTATTAATTAATGCTATTTATTATTGCTATTTTATTACCACTATTAACATAAAAAAAAAACAACTATAGAAACTGTAATCATGAATATATGATCATTGTCCTCTATACATTTTGTATGTGGGCAAAGGAGGAATAGCCATCCCACTCCAGGAAGTTTCTCAGGCATTACAGGGCAAGTACTTGCCTTGACTGACTGCAGGAGTGTCAACCCATGACAAGGAGTAACTAGTATGAAGTTACAAGTTAGTACATCATAGCTTAGAGAAGCTGTCACTGCAATTAAAATATTAGATTTGATAGAAAATGTAAAAAACCCTGTCATTCCCACTGAAGTTCATAGGGATCACAGGGGTGCAGCAGGCCAGGAAAAAGGATGGGGGAGATGGTGTTGTGGTGGGGTCTCCATAACCTTCCCTGAAGGCAGCCTTGGCCCATGGAAGAATCAAGGAGACGATATTTTCATGGATGTTCATTGTTCTTTATTTTTCTTCCAGCTGCCATGGCTGGGAGCCTGGACCAGACTGCGTATGCCTGGGAAAACCACAGAGAAAAACCACCGAAAAACCACTGATGCCACAGAAAACCACCCCCACGGGGTGGGGGAACATGAAAAGGCCAATGGGGACAGGATTTGGGTACATGTGACCAGAGAGCAGGGGGTCTGTAAATCCCGTGTAACCATGCTTTCACTCCCAAGGCCCATCCCCCCGGGTGGGGGAGAGCCCCAACAAGATGGAACTTCAGCTACTTTATTGTAAAGCACTGTTTGCAGATCCTTTTCCTGGGGTTGTCGCTGTGTGATCTTTACAAAACGTCTTAACCTACTGGTGCTTGAATTAATCAGATCAATTGCCTGAACTGCCAGGACTGATAACATTGCTTATGTGAGTCCAGGTGCCTAATCCATATCAGCTCTAACACTGTGACCACTGAGAGCCCAGACAGCATCAGCTGACGCCATGGATGACTACAACCTACACTTAGTATAAGTTAGAAAATAGGCCAGGTACTTCCATTAGTACTTGTAGAAACATTAGCAAAACAATCTCTGGTTTTGACAAAGCTGTGCCAAGAAAGGAGTAGAGACAAAAGGATTTATCATAGTATATAATTTCATATAACTATTAGAACTTTATGTTCTTTAAACTGTAGCTTGCAACACTTATTTGTTAATAAACAGTATTGAAATGCAGGGACAGATGTTAAATATATGAAATACAAGTTATGAAATAGGTAGTAAAATCCTACAGGATTCATTAAATATATTTATATAATAAAATTATGACTACAGTTAAATATAATAGTTAAAATTTTATTTTCTTGATAAAAGGCACATGCTCTTTATTCTAAGGTAAGTAGCTGAAAAAAATATTCTGTTCAATTTAGGTACTCTGTGTCTGTGGATATGGCCTTGCATAGTAAATGACATACTGAATCACCCCGTGATCTAACAGCACACCTTCTGCCTCTGACTGTGGGCCTGTGGCAAGCACATGACCTACTTCTAAGGGTGCAACAGAAGGTTAAAAGTACAGGTTAAAAGAAACACCTAAAAGACTCGAAAAAGCCTGTACATCCCTTGTTTCTCTGAAACAGCATGCTGAGTATTCAGCCCTTGAAGGAGCAGCTGCTTACACTGCAGCATGTATAAGCCACTTCATTACTGGATTGCTCTGGCTGAAGTTTAAAAAAAGTTACCCAGATTTTGACTTGTCATTACAATTCAAGAAATAAAACCATTTCAATCTCTAAAAAAATCTTGACAGTGAAACTAAACTATTTCCTGACCAGATCCACCGCACAATGGTCTTCTTTTTTGGCTTGTGGAAAAGAAATCACAACAGGTGTACTTATGCCAGATGAAATGTTCAACTTTTTCTTTCTCTCTCTTTTTTATTCTTTTTTTTTTTTTCCAAAACGAGGTTACAGGTCCAGAAATAAAATATGTCAGTGTTGCACCACCTTTTTCCTGCACAGGCTGCCCTTCCTCTGTGAGCAGGGTCTCTTGTGCTGAGTCATTTTGTGCTTGCATGGTTGGGCTGAAGGGCTGGATGATTCTTCAGGGCAGAAAGTGCAAAGAGTGACTTGTTGTGTGTACAAATTTCTGCAAGGTATGTTAACCTCCCTTTTTTCTGGATGTAGCTCAATTCCTTCAACTGTGAAATCTAATTTCTCCCTAGAAGAAAATAAGAAACCGTGTGGAACCAACTGTAAATATTTGTTCTATGTGATTTGAAGAAACATGAAAGATCTAAGGATTTCTGATTATTTTTCCAAACGTGAAATTGTACTTGTACTGAAGAGAGTTGCATTTTCTTTGCTTTCCATAACACAGGGACAAATATAAAAGGTTTGTTCCCCCAACAGATCTCAGAAGCAGGACTTGGAAACTTTCCCTGTCCTTCAGAAAGAGGGTTGTTGTGAGACAGTTTAATGGAGCCATAAAATCAGAGAATATCCTGAGTTGGAAGGAACACACAAGAATCATCGAGCCAACTCCTGGAAACTGGCAGAAGTGCCTAGGACATGCTGGAGGTTAGAGGTACTTTCCTTAGCATTCTCTAGTTGCTGCTTCTGTTTCCTTCTCTGGCACAGTGGTTTGGATATGGTGGCTGCCTGTAAGCACTTTCTGATGGTAGGTTGTAATGAAGGGTACTCTGGCTGCTTCCCCCCTGGTAACCTCTTTGTTCAGGAGAGTGAGCAACTGGAAAACTAAGATGGAAAGGGACAGCAGTCGTGACAGGGGAAGCATGGAGAAAAATCGGACAAATCTATGGCTGGAGAAATAGCCATGTTGGAAGCTCAGAAATGGCAAGGTGGAGCTCCTGACTCCCAAGCACATAGAAACATGTCCTCCACCCAGATGAAGTGAACCAACGGGTTGTGAAGTGCTTGTCATTGTGGCTCTATATTCTCAACACCAGCCAGCAGGGCTGGCCTGGGGAGGGTGTGCGTGGAGGTCGAGGAACCAGGCGAGGATGGTGGGGTGGGTGGGCTGGGACAGGGCAGGGATAGTGACAGACCTGTTGGGGCAGGCTGGGCAGCGGGAGCAGGGCAGGATGGGGGAGATGGGCAGAGGAACAGGTAGTGATGGGAGCAGCTGCCGGCAGCAGGCAGGGGCTCGGCAGGGCAAAGGCAGGGCCTTGAGCAGCCCTGAGCAGGGGCTTGGGCAGCTGGTGGGGAGGTAACAGTCCTGGGCTGGGCAGGGGGCAGGGCAGAAGGTGGGGCTGAGGGAGGCAGGAGAGGTGTTAGGCAAGGCAGGTGGTGGGAATGTGTCAGTCAGGGTAAGCTGTCGGAGACCTGGAGTGCTCCCACTCTGCTGCTTGGACAGCCTTGAGGAAAAGCTCCGTCATCTCCCTCCATCCCTGCCCCAGGAGCAGGCCTGCTGGTGTAAAGACGCTGCAGCAAGATATGCTGGCATTGCCTGTGCTAAAGATTGCCAAAGACCACTTTGTTCATGCTTTTTATATTTTTTTTTTACTTTTATACCTTTTGTTTTACTTTTTATAAATACTTTTTAATTTTTATTACACATTTTATTTTTAATGCATTTTTTCATGCAGGTTCAGAGAGAGCTTTTTCCTTCATTTCAGGTGAACTGTTTCATCTAACTGAGCTGTTTATTCAGAGCTCTGAAACAACACAGAATTTGGAATAACACAAATTTTCTTTTCAGTTCCAGATAAAGTAGATATAGAGGGCAAGAGCTACTAATTCTATGACTTCCAAGTTGTGGATAGACCTGCAAAACCAATAATCTCTTTTTACTTATAAATTCTATTCATCTTCCTGATGAGGCATAAAATTTTAAAGTTTGAATGCTTTGATAAGCTGACATTTTTCAATCCACCACACTTGAAGTACATTTTAGTTAATTAAACCAGTTGCAAAACATCATCTTGGTGTTTATAATTTATGATTAAGGTGATTCAAACACAAACTGCATGAAAAGATATCTGAAATGAGGTAAGCAAGTAATTTTATTATGATAAAAATGTAAACATAAAAGATTTGAACATATTTCCATCAAAACACAGCATTTAAATATAGATATCTATAATGCATCCTCTTGGTATTCATTTTAGCAAGTCATATTTAGGCTAAGGGATGGAACAAGTTCCTGATCCTGGTGTAATAGAGACCAGTGAAAAAGACAATTCAAGCACACATGGAAAATAATCCTAATAATCTTAATATTTTCTACCCTCAAATTTTAAACCATAATTTTAAATGGTGTTTTAATTGTCCTGCATTTTAGCCCTCACTTTTCAGTAGACAGGGTATTATTTATTTTTGCTCACATGACAAGACATGAAAAGTCTTTGCAATATTATACTTACTTGTTTGTATGTTAAGTGACAGTCTAATTTCACTCCATACAGCAAACTCATCTCTCTCCCTGCCCCTGAAGCTCTCTTGTTCCATCAGTCTTTCGTTCTGTGCAATTAAAAAATTGCTGAGGGACGAAACTTATGTATACAGGATATAAAACCAAAAGTACTTTGTGGGGATATGCCACAGTAATTAATTATTTATGAAGGGGTATTAGTGGGATCTAGCCTTAAATCCCATAAAAAATGATCACTGAAGTGTGTTTAAATATGCATTTAATTTACTCTGGTTTAGGACTAGCCATTTGTTTACAATGTGCCGGGTGAGTTCTATGTGAAATGGGATACTGCTCCACAGGGTGACCAATTGCAGTCCTACTTGCTCGTGCCACGATGCAGCTGCCCACAGCTGGACCTGTGCTTTGAGGAGGAGGAGGTTGAATTCAATGACCCCTGAAAGTCTCTTTCAAACTGGGCTGTTCTGTGACTTTTGATTGTTGCTGACACTATGCAAACAGTATCTCTCTCAGGAATAGGTGAGAACCTGTTTTCTTGTTTGAAGGTCTCATCAGCCCTGCGCTCGGTGGCACAAAGCTGCAGCTGAGGGCCAGACCTGCATTACAGACATTTAGGAAGCAGGGCTGTGTTCCCTAAACGAGCAGTCTGGTACTCTCATATGAGCACTATTCTACTGCTTTTGTGACCCGAGCTCCCTCTGAAAACAGGATGGACTTAACATATCTGTTATCCTGTTAACCTGTCTTTAAATCACTGAGGTTTTCCAGTATTTCTTGAGCAGTCACCTAGACAAATAAAGCTAACAATGTAATTTATATACATTTGTATATCAGGTGTGAAATAATATCTTCATATTATTGCCAAGCAATCAAATTAACAGGTCTCAAATGACCATAAGGTTGAAACCAAATCACTGTAAGGCTTTTTTTTTTTTTAATCACCTTCAAATCACTTAAATATTTTTACACACACTTGAGAGCTGGTTTTAACATTAATGAGAACAGATTATTTTTACGTACTTGCCCGGTTTCAGTAGCAGAAGATTAAGCAAACCATGAAGTGCCCTGGAATTTCTCTATCAAGATTTGTAAATAAGGTATTTCTGACAGACCTGTGTACATGTGTAGCCACCAGCACTGGTTCTGTGCTAAAGAGCAGGGCTGGAACAGCACATACCAATAGTAGTATCAAGTTGACTGTGAACTGTCTGTACAAACTAGAGATAAATATATAAGAAAAAGATCTGTGGGACTTGCTTGGGTGTATTTCAGAGTGTTGAGAACTTGCTGGTGTCATTGCAAAGATATACTACCCTTTTTGAAAAGTCACAGAAAGAAAAGAGAAGAGAAGAGAAGAGAAGAGAAGAGAAGAGAAGAGAAGAGAAGAGAAGAGAAGAGAAGAGAAGAGAAGAGAAGAGAGAAAAGAAGAAGGTTTGGGGGGAACCAGTTTCATTCCTCAAATACTAAATTCATCAAATATTAAATATCAAATACCTTAAGAGGTATTTCTGGAGAAGGTGGAGACACTCTTCACAAAGATGCACAAGGACAGGGTAAGAGGCAGCAGACAAGTTGCCTTGGGAAATTTTGTCTGCATATAAGGAAAAAATACTTCACTGTGTGAAGAGTTATTATTGAAATTGTCCAGAGTGGTGATGGAAACAGCTCAAACATATACAGGACCGTCCTTTACCGCTGGAGTTTGAGACTCCGGAGGTGACTGCCAGCCAGCCTGTGTTTCTCCGGAGAGCCAGAAGGTGGCACGGCTCAACAGCAGTACCAGTCTGCAGGGACTCTAAGGGCTGCTTCATGCGGGAGTAACTGCTAAAAACCCATATTGTTTAAGAGAAAAGGGGCTCAGTAAGAACCAGTTCTACTTCAGGGAGGGAAAGTCATCATAGTTTAAGAAAAAGTTTATTTTGGGGGCAATTTTGTATTAAAGGTGTTTTCTGTGCCTGCGTGCCCAAGCCAGGTAACACTGCTCTATTTGGTAGCCCTTCCTGGCATAGGGTTACTCTGCAGCTTAATGGTGGCCTTCCCTGGCTCTCCTTTCCTGACAGGAAGGCCATGTGACAGGTTAAGGAACACCCAAACAGCACCTCTAAGTGCTTTATAGGCAGGCAGTTTCAGTTTCATATACACACGTGTCAAGTGAATGCAAGGCATCGTCCTCCGACGCAGCAGGGTCATTACAGGCTGATCCTCAGAACCGTGCATCACCAGTCACCAGTGGGACCTGAACTTGGTACTCTAAGGAGAAGGCATTTGAGACCTTGCTGCTTACCTGTGTAGCCCATATCTCATTCCTGATGTGTGTCTGAGGAGTCCCTGGGAAACACAGAGGCAGGGAGCAGGCTGCACCTTGTGTGTGATTGTCTTCAAGTGAACAGAAAATGTTGTTAGAGATAATTAGGCTCTATCTAATTATTTTGTTGATTTTTTCTGCTGCTGGTGTTACTGTACTCTGATAGAAACCATGAATATATCAAACCCAATGCAACAGACTATTTCTGTTGATGTAAAAGCATTCTGGTTGAGAAATATTTACCCCGGTAAACAGGTGTGGATGATAAAGTGAGCAAATGATCACAATGTACCATGTTCAGCTACATCCAACACAAGTGAATGCTGGAGTTGAGAGGTTTTCCCAAGCTCTTGTCAGCTTGTATGGATACGTTACCCTAATCTTGGGAGGAACTCACAGAAATGAGCAGACATGTAATGTGAATGGTTTTTATAAGCTGATAGCTACTCGCACCTGAGGGCTTTAGGATTACTGTCAGTTTACAAAATTTAGCTGAGTGCTTGGAGTAAAAGCTGATTTGTCTTTTTAATGATGGATTTATAGTACTGAAATGCCACTGCTCCTAATTAAATGACAAAGAGGCAGGTTCAAACCAAGCAGTTTGAAGGTGCTTAATATGATGACATAGAATATAATTGAATGAATGTTTGAGGGGAACAATATGATCTGACAGAAGTGGTATTTGATGGATTAATGGTGGTAGTGGGGCTAATTTGATGAAACTTCTTTGAAATTAATTCAGAAACAAATTTTAAAGGACTTAGTGTTGTTAGTCCACCCTTGTAACATAGTGGTCAGACTATTTGTTTTGAAGAGTGGGAGAAAAAGGAGCACCTTTTCTTAAATTATTTCTTTGCCAGGATTGGGAGAGAATTTGAAATGTGGTCCTGTGGAGCTTGTTTTCTGTAGGCTGCAGGGTATTCAGTGCAGCTTCTTCCAGTCTTTGAAACTCTTTCTGTGAAATATGTACTGGATTTGGAGATGAAACCAAAACCTCCACAAAGAATTTGTTAATCATCACTGCAGTGTCAGTCTCTTTCTGTGTGGCCAGTAGCTGTCTTGGTACTGGAACTGGTGGGAAAGGATGAATGTAATGGTTGTCCTCCTTTGCTCAGAGCAGGAGACAAAACTTTAGTTCAAACTTTTACTCACAGTGCAGCAGAGTAAGAGAGTGAGCTGCACTCTTCTGCAAAGTTGCCAAGACTGCTATGGAGGACATGAGAGAGATTTCGGATCTGTTTCTGTGTCCTAACGGGTTTAGCCTTGTGTATTACAGAAAATGTCTACAATGGCAAGCTTAAGAGTATTGTGTCTGGGGATTTTAATGTTATCTTTTGTCAAAATCACTATTTAAAAAGTTTTGTATTAACAGAAATGAATTTTTGTTTTGATTTAGTCACAAACACAGGAATCTTGCATCTTGGAAACACCATAGCTATATTAACATGGTGCTTCTCAGCAAGGGTAATTAGCCCACAAATAATGAGGTTCTGATGTAGTTACATTGCTGCTTGTTCTGGAACTCATTTATTGGGTGACAGTTTGAGGATATTTGTGCCATACTCCACTGCTCAGTATAAGGGTGCCCTCAGTCATCTTAATGTCTTCCTTATGTCTTTTTCACGTTTTCACTCTGAAAAAAAATGACTGCTCCTGTTTCTCTTAATGTCTAGTGCTCACCGAGTTTAGCAGAAAAGGTGGGGCTTTAAAATTCAGTCAGTTAAATGAATTGGTGGAGATTTACAGCAGCAGAGGCTGTCTGGTGGCCAGAAATTAAGGCGAAATGGAGAAGAACAGAACATTTCAGTCTATCTTCATCATGAAGCTTGTAGAGTCTATCGGGTCACTTAACACTTAACTGAATGCTGAAGTAGGGAGCTCTTTGCCCTGGGGGTGCTGGAATTTCAAAAGGTTTGTTTGTCATCAGCCTGATAATGTCAGAGCTCTGACACCAGGACCCAGCCATAGCAAGAAGTCGTGGAGTAACATATGGTTATTTTCAGTCTGAAATCCCCTTGAAGTAAAACTAATGCCATCAAATAAGGCTCAGAGTGAGGACAGAAAAGGGGGAGGAGGGGAAATACGATGCATCCACAGATGTGATTCAGGGCACAGGAAGAACACTCACTGTGGATGCATACACTCTTCCTGGGGTGTATGTACCCTCGTGTAAGGATGGCAGTATATGTGCACAACAGCACCACTCCTAGAGGAAGAAAAAAATCTTAGTCTGTTCTTTAACTTACCTGTGTTTTCTTCACCTTTAACTGTGAAAAATGACAAAGTAATTGAAGGGGTTTGGATGCGCTCCCTGTTTACTGAATTGAATCTTCGGATGTGAATTTAGTGCAGACAGGACACTGGTGTAACCTGTATAAATGAGGGAATGCTGACATCTTAGTAAAAATGCTCAGAGAGCTTGGAGTTGGGCTTAGGGTTTCTCAGTGCTAGGTGAGGTATTATACAACCATAGAGTAGGCCAACAGAACTCCTATTCCTGAAACCACAGCAAGGAGCTCCATTATTGCTCTGTTATTGCTCTGCAAAAGGCACTGTCCTGTTACCGGAGTGATACTGCTGGTTTTGCTTCATTCCTTTATGAAACACCAGTTGAAGAGTTTAAAAGCTTAGATTTCAATTTATGGTATTCATGTATTTCCTGACTTTCTGTGCATGTTAACAATCAAATTTTATCATTCTCATTGACTCTCCCTGGACTACATCAATGTCCTTTCTCAAAAGGCTGCCAAATATTTCACAGAGGATTATAAATGTTTTAAAAGAACCAGATTTAACTCTCCCTTGTTTATTCATAGTCATTCATTGCTGTTGATGATTTCATGAGTATTCCTCATACCCAGGCCCTCCTTATGTATTTGTGTAATGTAAGAGGTTTAACTTTCATGATGTGTGCAGCAAATTTAGGAAGCAATTCTCCAGATAAAATGGAATCCTAAATGAGGTTCAGCAGGCACAAACCCATGTGAAGTTGAGAGAAGAAAATATGCTGAATCTCACACAAATGAAAACTGTGTAGTGCTGCACAATTGTTGTCGGTGAGGTTTGAAAGAAAGTCAGCATCCCACTAGCTGGCTTATTTGAATTTGAATTGTGTTTGAGAGTTGAGACTGAGTTGCATAACGGCTTTGTGAAAACAAAATGTTTGCATTTGTAAATTCGTCCTTTGGAAGAATTCCTGCCATATGCTGCCTTGCATGTGTTCCAACCAAAATGCTGAAATACATGGAATTAGTACTTAAAATGAAAGCAACTTTTATGACCTGTTCTGAGTCGAATATAAGCCTTATGACTCGGAGCACTGAAACTGTGAAAGATATATAGAGCAAGGGGCAAGTCACTAATGTATCGGGCCATGCATTCTTTGTATCCAAGGCAACCTTAGTTACTCAGATAGGTCTGCTTTATGTGAAGGGTTGCAGTAAGGCTAAATGTTAAATCTCAAGATTCAGAGAGATAATAGCAAGGAAAAAAAATCTTGATTTTATTTTTGATTTTATTCTTGATTTTATTTTTAACTATAGTGGAACTGTGTGATCTTATTCGAATAACTTATCAATGATTGGTCAAATTGCAGCGCTTATATAACAAAAATATGAGCTGTCTGATACCTCTGCATCTGAAATTTACAGATTTCACTTAAAAGGAATGTTTTCACTTAGGAGATGAAACAAGATTCTGTGGAGAGAGAGCAGCCTTTGCTATTGACTGATACCAGCATTTCCTGGTGCATATATGTCCGGAAAACACATAGAGCACCAGCAGAGAGAGCCTTGGTTGCAGCTGCTAAAGACTTTGAGAATACTTTCTAGAATCTGAACGGTTTCATCTTTTTTCCAGAAATGGTGATTTCAAATGAGGAGTTTCTTAGCATATCAGGCTTTCAGTTTAAACCAGGAGACCTTGAGGAAAGTGCTTGAGTGCAAGGCCAGGAGCTGGATTCCCACTCTTTTCACATACCTATCCCACTTCCAAAGATCCAAAGTGGTTTAAATTTGTCTTTGTAAAAGAAACAAACAAACAAACAAACAAACAAACCCCACACCTGGTTCTAGAGGGAACATCTGTCTGAGACCAAAGAAACATGTAAGTAAAATTTACTTGTGTTCAAAATCCAGACCAAGGCACTAAATTTCAGCTGTCTTGGAATGCTGAGCTAGTTCTCAGTCTCCCATCTCCTGAAGTAACGTTGTGCCCAAACCTTGTGCAGGTTTACACAGCCGAGAAGTGCTCTGTGTTGGAAGAGCTTCAGCCAGCTGTGCAGAGGCTGATATGGCCCCAGAGCAGATGCTGTGCAGCACTGGCCAGAGCCTTGTGTGCTGGAGTAGCTCCCTGCTGGTCACAGACAGTGGGCACAGTGCTAGGAAGAGGCTGCTTACCTCTTCCTGCTTAGCCTCCAGTTAGCAAGTAACTGGCTTCTGGTGAGCTACAGGAAGCTGAAAACATGAGAAAACAAAAACAAATCTGGCCAAAACAACTAGTGAACATTCAGAACAAAAACACCTTTTCTAATAGCAGGCCTTTTTTTAAATGACCCTCATTTCTGAAAAAGGAAACTGAAGTAAAGGACAAAATGATCTATGCAGGGTCACTGAGACTGCTTTTTCCTTGGCAGAGGCTGTTGGTTAGTGGCTCACCTTCTGCTGTGCTGCTTTGACTCACTGCAACAACAGAAGTGTCATCAGTTACTGCCAGGCTGTTTCCGTGCATTGCGAAAGTTACACTGGCTAGCAGCGAACTCTGAGGAACAGCATAAAAGCTGGCACAAACAAGGCAGCAGGGAGTGTGCAGCTGGCAAGAGCAAGCTCTCATGGTAGCTCACCACGTCATGACACCGCTTCCGACATTGGGGGTGGCAGGGCATGGCAAAGGAGGGCAGGTGTTCTCACACTTCATTAATCTGCTTGTTCTGCTGGGGAGCAGATAAAGCCAATGGCCTCCCTTTTAATTCCATAATCTTTTGCTTTATTATGGGCACATATGTGTGTATAGAGAGAAAACCACTTCTATTTTGAGTTGCTTTCACATTATATAGACCGGGGCAAGTTGATTATCTTTGGGAGAAACCATGGACAGATTAGGGGAAAGCAATCCTGTGTCCTACCTAGTCAAATTTACATGGGAGTATTGCAGGTATAGAACTTTGTGCTATTGAGTCAGTCGTGAAATCAGCCCATTAACAAATGATTGATTTCATGCAGCATTTTTGCTTCTAGATGTGTCGATTCATCAGGGTTCACATTATCAAACTTGTCTTTCATTGCACAAATGCTTTTCTGTTTTTTGTTTTTTGTTTTTTTTTTTAATGTACGGGTATTTTTCTTTACACCAGAGCAGAAGGGCAACCAGAAAACAGTTAGTATTGTGAAATTCATATTACTATGGCAAATGCAGCTGATGCTGAGGGAGCAGATGTGCTGGGCCAAGGCCTGGGAAGTAGTTCTGGAGAGCCAGGAGCCTGGCTGAAGCCAGCCAAACTCTCAGGAGGGTGCTCTGCAGTGTGTTTTCTTTGGAGACAAGAAGTTTTTGCCCTTTCTCATCTCCTGGCTGCCCTTTCCTGTTCCTGCAATCCTCTCAGTTGTACTAACAAAACTCTGGTCTTTGCCATAAACTCCTGCTATGTGCTAAAAAGAAGGTGCATTTTCATGATAAGGGCTGGGAATTTTGATGCAGTGTTAGAAATAAGAATCTGAGAAGGGAGGAGGTGGCTTCCTCTGTTCTGCTCAAAACCCCATTCCGAGGTGGCAAGGCCTTCCTGCTGTTACTGATGAGAGTAGACTCTCTAATCCTGCTGGCTCCTGCTCTTTGCCTCCACGCCCCAGCCATGCTTTCTAAAAGCAAATACAATCAGAGCACTATTTGTGTGAGACTCATTGATTGGATTCTTCTGCAGGAAAACAAATCTTACGGAATTAGTCTCGCTTTATTTGTGCCCAGAGCCTTGTGTTATTTCAGAGCAGCAGTATGTATTTGTAGGAGGATGGTCATGGGAGCAGCGACCTTTAGTTGGAAATATTGCAGTGTGCCTTCATCCCTCGCCTCGGGACAACAGTTTTCTTTCTTTTTTTTCTTTTTCCATTCCTCTGAGGAGGATCTGGTTTCAAATTATGCTAAAAGACTTAGGGTTTCTTTTTTTTTCCTTGACACTGCCCCAAACAAATATTTTCCATTGGCAAAAGCACTCTTAATTTTTTAGTTACTATTGAAGTGGTTTTTATTCCTCCTTCTCCACCTTTTTTAATATTGTAGAATCTCCAAGGCAGAAAATGAGGGTCTGGTTAGATCTACAAATCTTGTGGGCAGAGCATTCTGAGTTGCTGGGACACTGTTATCTGGTGTCTGTATCTGATTTGGCTATTATGTAACAGAATTTGTGTAAAACTTTATTCAACTAGTTAATGAATAGCAGTCTCCCTTTGGAGGTTAAGCTCATTCATTGCAGTAAATGCTATGGTTGAAACCACGCACTGTTTCAGGGTGAAGAATTTGCTCTGTCTGATGATCTTCATATGGCACTTGCTTTAAACTCTGCAGATGCTTTGCTGACAAGAGTAAGTGGTGACTAATGGATCTGCAAATTGTACTAGTTGTGCATTGCATTTTAAAGTGCCTAAGCACAGCCAGGAGTAACCCTTCTGCAGAGCTAATACTTGTGGAGGAGCAATGGGTGCTTGATGTCATCCTTATAAACTTTTGAGTGCCTCTGCAAAAGAGAGGTAATGTTTGCCTCTTACTGTGGTATCTTTTCTCTGCTGTCTTATCTTAGTAGTATCTCATTTCAGCAAGAGATCCAGGGTCACCTGCTCAGAGGCATGAGAGTTGTCTTTTTTCTGGGCTTCTATAGCACTCACACTTGGATGAGCAGCCTCTCTGCCAGTGGCAGCTCTCTGAAACTCACCTAAAGGAGGTGACCCAAGGGTAACTGCATTGCCTGTTCCCGTAGTTCTGACACCTGGAAACTCCTGCTTTGGAATTTATGCACCTCTCTAGACTAATAGTTAGCTTTCGTTAAAAATCAAGATAGATTTTTTAAAAGAAAAATCTGTGTAAAGGTGTTGCAGCAAAGTCTAAAGGAGCTTTAATTGAACCTTTTCATATAACAGATTGAAAGCGTGAAACAAAATCTGTACAAAAGTAATTGTCACAGATCTACCCACTGAACTTTTCTCTTGTGTGTGCCCATTCAAGTGCCTGATACAACATCAGTTTTGTAGTGATGTAACACTGCTGACTTTTTCCACTGCAAACTTTCATGCATAAGTAAAAGAATAGCTCTCCTTGTGCCTTGGGAGAAATAATAAAATGCTGGTTTTAGTTGACAACTGATGATTAAATCATTCAAACATCAAAGGAAGCACATATTAACTATGTCTCAGTAAATTTAAGAGCAAATAAATTTTTATACAAAGTGGACAAGAAAAGGCATTCAAAATTCAGATGGAAAAGAGGTGGACAATCATTGGAGAAATGCTGCTGTTAGATTACTAGGGTAGCATTGATTAAAGATGCAATATTACAGATTGTGATTCATAAAAGCATTGTTTTAACTGGGAGTTGATAAACACAGATTTTTTTTTTGTTTTGAAACACTGCTTTTAGGTCTTACTACATAATTCAAGTTAAAGTAGCAGTGTGTACTGAAAACAGGAGAACTATTTAGATGGAAATTATCAAGTTCTATGTAAAATAATACATATCCTGAAAAAATTACATTTCACGTGATGAATTTTGTAAGGCAAACACCATAAACCACAAAATTCTAACTTTAGAGAGTTAAAAATATTAGCATCACTCCTGCAATTGAGTTATACTTTAAAGTAACTTTTTATACTTCAGGATAAATGTTAGAAGTAATTCAAGTTGAAGTTCTTTGATAAAAAGGAAAGAGGGTTTTACTATAACCTTATACATAAGTTGAGTAAAAATATTAATGTATATGTAATTCTGGAGATGGATTGACTGTCCTTAAAATTTGACTTTTGGTGACCTTTTTATGCAAATGCTGAAATAAAGTAATTGCTGTACAAAATATTGCTACATTGTAGCACATAAACAAAGGCATGTCTGTAAAAATACAGATGTTTTTGTTGAGGTTGTGATCATTTTGCAGACATCTTGCAGAAACTGTTTTTTAATATTTTGAAAGAACTTTTCTTCATGTTCATAAATAAAACCCCAAAATTATTCTGGACCAAATTCACTCATGCCAAAAGTGAGCAGTGAGCTTATCATTATTCTTCTCTGTGACAGGTATCTGAATTTAGTCCAATGATACTGAGACATGTCCCCAGTTTACATGTAATTTCCTTATTCCTGACCTCCATCTCAGTTTTTATTTCCTCATTCAAAATAACTGTGTATTTCCATCACTTTCAGTGGAGTCAGAATTGCAGGATGGCTGTCATTTATTTTACTCATTTAAAGACGCTTGCAACTTATTTGAAAAAAATTGAAACAAAACAACCAAACAAAGAAAAACAATAAAGAAAATCTCATTCTGGAGATGTGATCGGTGGGATGCAGTGTGAGGGGGATGGTGTAATACAAGTGTGTAGACAGACTGAGGAGATGGAGCAGGGAGCATGAGAAGGCGCATGAAATAGAACAGATGAGACTGGAGGAGACAGGAGAGGTTGGCTAAAATACCCACCTGCCTGGTGTGGGGAATTTAGGTGTGATATCTGGAGCTTTCCTCATATGGAGAGTAGGGACTGTTTTGCTGCTTCCCTTTTGTAGTGACTATTGAACTGTTCACTTACACACTGAAGATAGGAGGTTCCTGGAAAAATAATTTGACAGAGTATGCAGGATCTAAAAATGCACATATATTTATTAGAGCAGCACAATTCCTGGAGGCTTGACTTGTGGTTTATAAGTGTTTTGGATGAGCTGTGCTGAGGCTTTCACTTGGAGTGGACAGAGTGGACAGAGGCTTTTTGCAAACAACGCTGTGTCAGCTTCTGCATGGGAGATTATATTTGGTTTAACTGGCTCTTTATTCTGAGTGATTCTAGGTGTCCATATATGCTCCTTTATATTTGACTTCTAATCCCTTCCTCTCCCATTTAATTATACTCATGGACTTTCTCAATTCTTGGCTTTATTGTCCCAGATCTGTAACTCATTTTACCTAATTTTTGCTCAAACTACAACTTCTTTTTTTATAGCTGAGCCAGAGAGAAGATAGCACAGCACCATTTTGTAGTTTTGCATGTTGGGCCTCATCTGAGGTGAGCAAAAGCAGGTGGAGAGATGTGTGAGCCTATGCCCAGCTGGCAGCTGAAATCAACTGGGGCCCAGAGGTGCTGGGCCAGTGAAGGTATTCCTTGCCTCAGCAGTTACGACTCAGCTAACCAGTGAGTTCAGCAGCTGGTTCGCTCAGATTTAATTTGCAGTTCTTTGAAAACCTCAGAATGAGTATTATGTGCTTGTAGGAACAGCCAGATCTGCACTCTTCTCTGCAGATGTCTTGGCAGTGCTCTCTTCAATATGCTGTTGCAGGAAAAATTGACCACGGCTTGTGCTGTGGTACTTCTCCTTCTGCTTTCCTCATTGAGGACAGTCTCAGGAAAATGTGCGGGTTTTGCATTAACCTTGTAACAAAAACTGTGTGCAGCTTTTAAGGTACTTGCTAATTTCTTCCCCTCTTTCTC
>VYZQ01043496.1:3176-23673 GCA_013400655.1 Mystacornis crossleyi
GGGGGAAGTGGGATGCACCACCACATTCTGATGCATTTGCTTCAGACCTGCCTTTTTTTATCATCTTCTTGCAGTTACTGTATTTTTGGAAATTTTCTTTACAAGCTCAGTTCAGGTACTTGCTTATGGAGGAAGCAGTCCCTCCCCTTTCCTAGTCATTCCACTGGTAGAGTCATATTCATCTTCATTTCATTATGTCAGCTAGCAAACAAACTAATTTTTTCCTCTGTGAGGAACAGCTGAATATTGCTTTAAGGTTTTCAGCTAGCATTTTCAAATAGGATGTTGCAATAGTCATATGCTAGTCTGCTTTTACCATCAGATCTGAGATCTACAGGTGTCTCTGCTACAGTCTTGTACCTATGTTTTGTATTTTGTATTTTTCCTAATATTTCATTTAATTAGCTACCCTTGGCTAATTACAGATGTTCATAGGGTATCTCAGGAGTGCAAGGAGAACTACTTAATTCATTAGCTCTACTTTCCTCTCACACTTTTCCAGCTGATAAACAGCTGGTTTTGAAACCACAAGAGAATACCAATGCATAGAACTGAGTTCCAAGAGGGGACACAGTAATTTGAACTGTCACATGTAATACAAACCATCTTGTGTCAACCAGTTACCTCTGTAGTTAACCCAGTTACTTGTGTTGAACAAAAGCACAGCTTGTGGTTGACTAAAATATGTACACGACACCTGATTTACAGACATAAAGCCATGGCCCTATCATCTTGCCAGAGACTGGTTCCAGGCATTAATCACACTCATTACTAAATATTTGGGCCTTATTCCTCATTTAAATGACTCTGGATCAGTTGGCAGACCCTGCTTTTGAGCCACTGCTGCTTGAGTAAGAAGCCCATTGGCACACAGGATTTTTTTTATCCAAAGGTGTTTCTCGGCTACAATCCAGTCACTTCTCAGTCATTTATTTGACAAATTCAACACAATCAACATCTTAAATATTGTAGTGAAATGCATTTTCTCAAGTATAAGAAATCAGGTGTGGAGCTCTTTTTCTCATACTTTTTTTCGATTTTTAAGGTTGGTTTTTGCCCTTGAGAACACGAATTCCCACAGGCCATTCTGGCATCATCATCAGCAATAGCACATACCACAGTGAAATCATTTTACTTTTCCTACTTGCTTTTTTCATTTAAACATCCAAAAATTACTACTTTAATACCTCTTGCTACAGTAATGTCATGGATATGCATGTTTAGGGAATTTCACAGTTGCCTCTTTCCATACCGGTACCTCATTTTGTATTGACTGAAGTGTCAAGAGAGCTTGGAAGACCTGTGATGCTGAAAATATATAAAGCATGAGTTGAGCCTCAAGTACCTGAAAGTTTTTCAAAAAATGCTGCATCAACCAGTTAAAAAAAAACTAAAAAAGAGAAAGCTGAAGGCACAGGTTGAGAAATCCAAATAAACCAAAATTAGTGATTAAGTTTAAAATAAGTTAAATTTCTCTACTGAAATCCTCCCATTTAGCATTGGCTCATTTTTGGTGTGTCCCGCACAGTAGCAGGGGGGTAGAGACAGAAGTCCAGCAGGCAGGAATGGTGCAGCAGAAGGGATTTATTAAATTATTTAACAACTCTTTATAGAATTTTTACTTCATAGCCTAATTGGTCAAGAGATCAGCCACTCCACCTGGGGTGATTGGCTAAAACCTAAGACATCCATTGTGAAAATATTTTTCTACTCTATGGTAAACAATTTGCAGGTGTTCTTAGTTTACAATAACACTACTGATAGCTTCTGTGAGAGAGAAAAGCTTCTCACGGGACGAGAGAAGCAAGAAGAGTTCTTGCAAGCAGCATTTCTGTATCCACAGCCCGTTTCTGTTGCAAACTAGCAGACATGGCAGCAGCGCAGCTGATTTTTTCAGACAAAATATAGGAGTTCTGGTGTGTAATTTAGCAAAAATCCACAAGAGGGGGGTACCAGCCGCAAGCAAAGCTTTCTCTGGAAATGGGACCTGCCTGGGTATGTCTGCAGAGGGTTTTGCAGTGAGGTTTCACTTTACATGCCATGGTACTGACTTACGGCTTCTGGGGACCCTTTGGAGATGGACTACCAGCCCCAGAGCAGTTTTTAATTAGACAGCCTGACCTCGGTTGTTTTTAGGGTTCTAAAGTAACTGAAATAGTTTCTACATAAAAGAGTTGATAATAACATGTATTGGAAGTAAATAATTGAAAATATCCTATCAGACACTTCAGCTTTCGAGATAATAGGAAACAAAGTCTGGTTCTAGAAAGAAATACAGCAGTACCTAATAATAGAATTTGTTCCCATGCCTTTACAGGAAGGGTGAAAAACCCCAGATATCCCTTTTTTACAGGGGAGGTTCCTGAGTCAAAACTTCAGATCTCACTTAAGCCAGCACTGCTCATCTATAACTGTACCATACAGAGCAGTACCTAAATCCACATTAAACCCTTTTTCTTATATTTTGGCCATAGATACTTTGTGTGGGTTTTCTTCCAAACTGGAGAGCTTGAAACGAGAAAGCATAAAGCTCAAGTCTTATAAAATTTGTTTTGGATGTTGATTTTCAATGCAGCTACATTCTCTTTTTCTCAATGCTGAATTCTATGCAGAGAATTACTTCTGTAATCAGGACATTGTGATAGCTGTTTGCCTGAAGAATCAAAAGGTCAGCCCCAGGATCCTGACATTTCCGAAAAATAAGGCATGGATTTCTCCAGCCTTGATGAAAGCTGAAAGCAACAAGTGTTCTTGAAAATCATTCCAGTTTTAGCTAAGAAAAACAAACTTGAGTTTGTAACTTTAGGTAAATGTGTGTAAATTCAGGTAAATCCAGTGTTTATGTTTCTTAATGTTTACATTTCCCCTGAAATGCCTATGCACTCATTATGCACTCCTTTCTCCTTTTGAAAGGTAGACGATTGCTGGTTACTTCTGCTGTCACCCTGGAGGTTTGGGCACCTGGCACCTGTTGTAACTTAGATCTATTACAAGAGGGTGCAATGGAAATGCAGTAACTGTAGCTGAAACTTCTGGTCTGGAGGAAAGGGACATGGGCTCTTCACCCTCTAGAGGTGACTATTGGCTCATTAGACATAAATACAGAGTGCTGTAGGAGGCCATAAATGCTGTTAAAACACTTCCTACAAGGGTTTCATGTAGGAATAGTCATCTGCATTTTGACAGCAGGGCTCTGGAGCATCTAGAGAGTGACCATGCTCTATCATGGGTAGAGCACTCTCGGAGACAAGGCTTATCCCACCAGTCCTTGCTGTGTACCTGCCAACCTCTATGTTTTTCCCTCACTCTTAATGACTAAGTCAGGGAAGGAGATTATCCAACTCGAGTGTGAGTCCTCTTGCCCTTCTACCAGGATGAGTGTTTGTGGCTGGTTGTAGTAGGCAGCAGCTCTACAAAGCCCAACTTCTCCAATGGCTGTACAGAGGATGTCCATCGCCTGTCCTGAACATCACTTGAGAGGCGCCCAGCTGCTCCACAGAGGAAGAAAGAAAGTCAGGAAGGACCATCAGCAAGCCTGATTCTGCTCATCAGCATTTTTGAAAACCAGCCCAGTCTTATATGCAGAAGGACAAAATTGGGAGCCAGGGACCTGCCCTAAGCTAGGGATGATGCCTAAGGTGGCCACCTAAAAAAAACAGAGACTAGTCAGGAATAAGGGAATAAAGGGAGGTATTTATTTGAAGGGCCTTCAAAGATACCCCCTGGGCAGGCCAAAGGCAACACCCAAGATGGACCCTGAGTCACGAGTTCTTCACACTTTTATAAGTTTGGTTTATTTGCATATCTGGATTAATTCTCCAGTTAAAGCTTCAGTTAATGAGGTCATTTCCCCAAGCTCACCCCCCTTCTAAAGATGTTAGTTTACACATTTTGGGCCTAGGACAGTCTGGGTGTCTGTGGAGAGCAGGCTTGAGAAGCTTTGTCATGTCTATCTGGCATAAGAGAACAGCTAACAGGCTACAAGAAACTTCAGAGTTACACATGAAGCAGTACAGGATTTGAAAAAATATAAAAGTTAAAACCTAATGCATCAGTGAAAGCAGAATGCATGGGACATGGACTTGGCATTGACAAGAACAAGTGGACGGTGCTTGAGCAGAGGCAGAACTAGAGAAGGACATTCAGCAATCACCGTCTGGAGATGAAGGGTGGAGACAGGCAGCAGTTTGGGCAGCTGACTACAATGGTAGCAGTGAAGTGGGCTTGAGCCTCGGTTCTGGCAGCCTGAGTAGTCATCACAGAGGGACTAAGTGAGCTTGATTTGAAGTACAGGTTACATTCCTCTGGTGAAGGAACAGCATGTGAGAAGGCAGTGCAGCGTTTCATCCAGGGGTTCCACTGTCTCTCATTCAAAGCCAAGTTTGATACAGCACAGGTGAGTGAATTTCGGTCACTTTTATTGAGAAAATTATTAACGTGTGAAAAAATACATAAAAGCCTCACCAGATAAGACAAATAAGTAGCATAAATGAAGCAGTTGAAATTCTAACACTTAGGAGCATAAAGATTAGAGGAGAATTCTGATATGAAAGACAAAAAGCAAATCAGGAGATCAGAAGACAGCAACTCAGTAGTACTGAGGACGTCTTTGCTCCACAGGGCAGTGGAAGTCAGCCCCTCCCCATCTGACTGATGTTCTCTTCTGATAAGCAAAGAGCCTTAGGGCATCTTACCATGGCCAGCGAGCCTGGTAACTTATTAGTTCTAGCTCTGTATTTGTTATGTATTTTCATCAAAAACCATTTGGGTTCATCGGTTGGCTCTTCAATAGTGTTTATCCTGCCTGAAGAGTTTTTGCTTAGAAAATAAAAGTTACCCGAACAAAGTGGCTTCTTTGTTTCACCACCTCATCTGGTCAGGGTGAATCACTGTAGAGATCAGTATCTTTAAGGAGATGAAAGAATGGATGTTAAGTTTCACTAAATTAGGCTTGGACTTTAGAGGTAAATGGAAAAGTGTATTTTGTTTAGGAGTACTTCTTCCAGTTTTTGAAGATTAAGAAGCAATTGCACCCCCCAATGAAAAATTAGAGTAGATGCAGAAGAGACTGAAAAGAAACAAGGAAGAGGGATGACAGAGAAAGTATACATAACTGAGTGGAAGAACTTATCTGAACCTCAAAATTATGTATTTTCAGAAGGCTTTATCACATGCTTCTACAGTCTAAAGAGGAAATCTTTAGTTTACAAAGCAATCAACCAACCAACCAAAAACCCTGCTAAATGGAATTTTCTAGCTGTGTGGATTCTCTCCTTGTTTAGTAGGTCAGACATCTTGCTGTAATATGCCCCTCTAGAGTCTATACTTACAGGCTGTCCTCATTCTTACTGACATGTCCAACTCACAATATTCAATCATAAACTACCTTAGATGCCAAATGATTTATTTTTTTATTGGCAAGCAGTATTATTTGTTAAGAAGTCATGTGGAATTTAGTATGTGGCAATTAACCCTCTTGAGATTCATAGAATAGAATCATTGAGGTTGGAAAATACCTTTAAGTTCATGAAGTCCAACCATTAACACAGCACTGCCAAGTCCACCACTAAGCCATGTCTCTAAGCACCACATCTACTCTTCTTTTAAATACTTCCACATTTGGTGACTCCACCACTTCCCTGGGCAGCCTGTTCCAGACTGACAACCCTTTCCGTGAAGAAAGTTTTTCCTAATAATCAGTCCAAACCTCCCCTAGTACAACTTGAGACCATTTCCTCTCATCCTGTCACTTGTTACTTGGGAGAAGAGACTGACCCCCATCTAGTTAAAGCCTCCTTTCAGGGAGTTGCAGAGAGGGATAAGGTCTCCCCTGAGCCTCCTTTTTTTCAGGCTAAACACCCCCAGCTCCCTCACGAGACTTGTGCTCTAGTAAGCTTGCTCAGCAGCAAGATAAAGTCACTCAAAGCAGAGTCAATGTGGATTAATTCCTGTAAGATTTTTTTTTTTTGTAGTATTTTCTAAGCTCCTTCTGTTGTTCCCTTCTACTTGTCTGGCTTGTCCTTCCTATCTGCCCTCCAGAGCTCACCTGTTCTGAATTTATAGAGCATGGATGGATTACTGACGATGTGTAATTTGCAATTCCACCTCACAGGAATTCACAAATATGCCCAGCTCTTCTGGTCATAGAGCTAGTGCACCTCTTGCTTCAACATTGCTGCATACTGAACCTAAAGATGTGATTGTCTTCTGGGTGAACCTGAGCTCCAGCTATGTAGAAACAAACTATTTACCAAGCAAACAGTGGAGAGAAGCAGCCTCTGGGGTCCATAAAGAGAATGCATTTGGATTGCACGTGGAGATAAAACAGTACAGAGGCTGCATTTCTGTTCAGTGCTGCGTAACTGCTCAAGAGGAAAACATTTTTTAGAAGTTATGCTGCAATGATGATATGTTTCTCCACCCTACGTCTGTCTTCTGGTTCTTCAACCTGTTTTTCCTTTCTCATGATCTGTAGACTGCCATCTATTAACCCTACTCCTACAACACCATCTTCTCACCATAAGCCTGAAGATTGCAGTGCCTTGTGAAAACATTTTGCTGTCTTCAGCAAGGAACAACTAGGGAATGTCTGTGAAACATATTAAAATCAGAGAAAAACACAAAACACTGTCACAACTGGTGTGAGGACTGTAATTTTTAAAATAATGACTTAGCCTGTCCCTTTCCATCCTTCCATCCCAGTCATCTGACTTGCGATTATGGATATCATTGACTGAACACCCCCGACTCTAGAGTAAGAAAAAGAGGTAAACATGTTGACAGTATATTAAAAAATCACCATGTGAAATCTGAGATAAAATGACAGAAAAATGGACAGCACAATCCCAGCCTTACACAGAAACAGAACCAGGAAGGGGAAAAATGTTTACAGATGTAGCTGTTGGGGCTGCCTCAGGACATGTAGCTACTGGCTACACCACAGCCTACATGTTGCCTGTGTCCCTCAAACCCAAATAACTTTAAATTACTGCCTGGATTACCCAGGAATTACAGCTTTCCCCCCAGAGAGAAACCCTTTTAAATATTCTGTACCGTCCAGCTGCAAAGAACATAATAGCTACTGGCTTTAATTCCTTAATTATACATTAATAAGAGACAAATTATTTCACAATGTTCCTGCTGGAATAAAAAGAAAATATTGCTAAACATCCCTTGGCACATTTTAAAAATACAATATGTCATCAGGATGAACTTTCATGATGTTCTGCATAATATTTTAAACTTCTTAGTACAATTCCAGTTCATACATTACATATATATTTGATAATGTTTTTGCTGGTGTTCAGACACTAAGCTGTTTTTTTGACATTCATTAAAATAATTCTGAAATCATTTTTGGAGTTCTTCGTTGTGATTAGTCTTGAAAACATTCAGCTGCACTGCACTACTTTGTTAAAAATTAATTTAACCACCCAGCTTGTCAGTAAAATGCCCACATAAAGAACAGCAATTTTTTCTTCCTTCACACACACACTGATATAAACACAATGATTACACCTTTTTACACAAGTGGCTTCTTGCTTCAGAGCTTGAAGCATCTCTGATTCTGAGTAACTGCAGTTACATATAATCATCCTTCTCATTCTTTGGGGCCCCTACCACCCCCCGTCCAAACATTTACCAGGCTCTTCTGCTTCTCATGATGAGGAGTGAAACACAAGAACAGATATTTTTCTTTTGTCATTCAGTCTACACATCAGACTTGCTCCATGTATCTGCCAGCACAGGTAGAAGACCATTACTAATTAATTAGTGACAAGGATGCACAGTGAGACCAGGCTCTTTGTCACGTGTAGCCTGTCCATGGACAGCAAGTGTCAGTCTCATGCTGCACACGCTGTCACTGACACTGCAGACACTGGTCCTGATGCCTGTGCTCCTGGGGTAGTTGTGACCAGGAACCAGGAACACGACTCATGTTTTATGGCTCTGCAGCTTAAGATGGCACAGAACAATGCCTGCTTCTGCACAAGAGGCAGGTTTCATCGAGTGATTCATTTTTATACCCTGGAGTTCAGCCAACCATTTCTGGTTATTCCAGCATCACACCACAGCCCTGACAATTGCTGACCATCCAAGTCTGAAAACAGCATCTTTCTGAGTGAAGCTGCATCTGGAGAAGGGTTAAATCAAAAGTCTGCTCAACTCCAACCTCTTCTCAGGATCCTTTATTTCCTGGTTGTGAAGTTATTATAAAATTTTAGAAATTCCTGCTTCAGCCTTTTCATATTTGCCTCTGTGAGATTTAAAACATTAAAAGATGTTTCACAGTAGACATTTTGACAGGACAATGCAAATGAAACCAGAAGTTTTTCATTTCAGAAACAAAATTAAAAATGTTCAGGAATGCATGTGAATTGTAAAGTTGGAAAATAAGGTCATGGCATTTAAAGGCAATAAAATCAGTAGCTCTGTCTAGCTATCCACCTTATTTACAATAATGTAAGCAAAAAAAAAGGTAGCTCTTACTGTGAACTTACATTTGAAGAAATGTAAATACGCCAAGGTCTTCACCACAGCCAGGAGACTGAGAGTAACTGAAGAAGTAGCAGGGAGCCACCCACTATCAATGTCTTGGCTGGAAATAGAGAAATGTTCTGATAGCATCTGAGCCTCGAACAGATGCATCTGTCAGAATTCTGTAATTGCTTCAATTCCCAGCACTAACCACTCCAAACAGACGTATCAAGAAAAATGACTCACAGATTACATAATCTTTAAAGAAATTTTGCATCAGTCTTTCATAAAGAGAAGGCAGTTTGTTGGGGTGGAAGAACAAGCATGCAGTTTTGTTGATCACCTTATAAGATCTAATTACAGCCTCCAGCCAGAGAGACATCCACACTTACTCTTTCCCACACCTTCCATGAATTCCTGTTCTCTGCTCTGGCTCGGGCACAGTGGCTACAGGGTGACTTGGACAACACAAAAAGTTCATGTTCTGCAGTGGATTACACATACCTGTTGTGACCAAAATAACTTTACAGCTTCATCAAGCAGGATCTTCATGGGGTGAAGGGTTTCTGGTAGTTGGCACTAAAGGGGAAGAAGAAATTTTACTCTAGTCTTAAAATCATCATACCAGTATCTTCATTCACAGAATTCTGCTTTGGTCTGTTTCCTTAACTACCATCCTTCTTTCTGTTAGCCACTTCAGCTTGTTCAGCTCCTTGGTACAATTCTGACTATGCACTTGTATAAGCCTGGTATGAATTTTCAGCAATTGTTGGTTCATGTGTATCAATTTACATTTCTCAGTGTTTAGAAGGTTTGTCTTGATTCCAGTAATTTGAAGGCTATGGCTCTTCTAGTGTTTGGTCTCTAGCATGAAATGCCCAGAAGGGTTACACAATTTAATTCGATCTGTGGAGACTGGACCATAAGAAAAAGGCATTTTAAGCTGGCACAAGGAATATTTATAAACTGAACAAAGGAAATCAAGTGCAGACATATTTAAGAAGTTCAGTCTTCAGTGGTTTAAATATAAAACTTGTTGACAGCTGCAGTAACCCTTGTTCAAACGGGCGAAAAGCAGCTCTTGATGTGAACATGCTTTTACAGATTGATGTCTATGATTTTGGATGCTACTGCTGCACCAGAATTCATTTCATTGCTGAGAGAATAACCATCATTGTTGGATGAGACTGGTGTCATTACCAAGTAGAAAAACCTGTGTTTGATCTCTTTAGGTCACAGGAACTTTACTTTTAGCCTGAACTGACTGATCTGATGAATGAACCAAAGCCCCATCTCTTAATGACTTCCAATTTCACCTGTATGTGTTCAAAAGTGTCAAACTGGTTTCATCTCGTTTTTTTGAGAAGCTACCAGATGTCTCTCCCCGCTTCAAAATCTATTCCATTTTACCACTGCAAAAATCTCATCTCCTTTAGCTCCATGTGCATGTGATTGGTTTTGATTATTCTTTCACTAGTTCTTCCTGGAGTCCTGTCGTGTTTCACAGCTTCCTCATTTTGAAGTATTGTTATACTGCGATAGACAAACATGTTAGATATTGTTGCATTGCAACAACTGCATAGCCCGAGAAAAATCTCTCTTGGAGAAATGGGAGGACCACAGGTTAGTGCACTTGAGGAGTTCAGTGCTAAACAAGGAAGCTCACTGCATCCTGGGCTGCATCAAAAGCAAGTGTGGCCAGCAGGTTGAGGGAAGTGATTCTGTTCCTCTGCTGTGCTCTGGTGAGACCTCACTTGGAGTACTATGGGGAGCCCAACAGAAGAGAGACATGGATCCATTGGAATGAGCCCAGATGAGAGCCAGGTTAATCCGAGGAGATGCAGCACCTCTCTTATGAAGGCAGGCTAAGCGTGATGGGGTTGTTCAGCCTGGAGAAAAGAAGACTCTGTGGAGACCTTACAGCACCTCCCAGTATGTAAAGGCTCTACAACTGAGCCAGAGAGTGATTTTTGACAAGGGCAGGGAGTGACAGGACAAGGGGGAATGGCTTCAAACTGAAGGAGAGTCGATTTAGATTAGATATCAGTAAGAAATTCTTTACTGTGAGGGTGGTGAGGCACTGGAATAGGCTGCACAGAGAAGCTGTGGATGCCCAGTTCCTGATAGTGTTCAAAGCTGGGCTGGATGGGGCTTTGAGCAACCCGGTCTAGTAGAAGGTGTCCCTGCCCACAGCAGGGAGTTGGAACTAGATGACCTTTAATGTCCCTTCCAACCCACCCCTCTCCAGGACACTGTGATTTCTCCGATGGGTGTTGCTTTCTGGGCCCAACCTAGCAGGGGACACGGCCGTGCCGCCGCCCAGCGCTCTCGGCCTGCCGCCGCCCCTCAGCGACCCCGCCCCTCATCCCGTCACCACGGCAACCCCGCCCCGCCCTTCGCGTCACATCGCCCGGCGGGCGCCAGCCCCGCCCCTCCGCCGCTCCGATTGGTCGGCGGCCATAGCGCCATCTCGGCATAGCGCTGCCGATTGGCCGGCGCCGCTGAGGCACGGGCGCGCGGTACCCGCGGGGAGGCGGCGGCCGTTACTCATTAGCATGGCCGCGGGCCGCCCCTCCCGCGGGCCGCCCCCGCCATTCGCCCCCATTGCCCCTCGTTCCCTCCCACGCCTTCCATTCCTGCCGCGAGGCGCCGCCGGGTGCCGGAACCGGGTCAAGGAGGGAGGCAGCGGCACCGCATCTTCTCTCCGTGAGGCGGCTGCGGGGTGCCCTGGCGCGGGCAGGTAGAGCAGAGCATCGGCCGCGCCCCCCTGGGCGTGCACCGTTCTCCCCCCGCCCCGCGCGGTGCCTCTGCCTCATCCCCGGGCGTGAAGGCTCCGGCCACAGCGCCGCCGCCAGCGGAGGAGAGTCCCGGCACCGAGCGGGGCTGGGCACGGCGGAGGGGTGACCCGCGGCGTGGTGGGACGGGCTCCAGCTCCCCCGGCATCGCGTGTCCCGGAGGGGATTATTGAGAAGACGTTTAATAGTCTTTTTTTCGGGTTTCGGAACCTCTGTCCAGGCTCCTGTGGCATCCTGGCGAGGTGGGGCTTGTTCCTCCTGTGGGGCTACGTGTTTTTCCGTTGAGATCTCCTCACCTTCCATTGGAAAGGAAATCGTCGCTTTTCAATACATACATTTTTTTCATCCCTTTCACGAAACCCTATTTTGGGCAGCATCCATCGACGGTGAAGCTTTGGAGCAACAATCGGGAACAGTGACCCTCATGATGTGGACCTTTCTGGGTATCGCCTCCTTCATTTACGTGTATAAAAAGTGTGGAGACCTCATGACTTACGCTAATAAGGAGGTGCTGCTCTCCGTGCTGGTGTTTTTTTCGCTCGGCTTGGTGCTGTCGTACAGGTACCACTTCAGGGGGCCCAGGCAGCGGCAGCAGCAGAAGCAGAAGTCGCACCTGGGGGTGCTCTCTGATGTGCTCTCAGCTTTGCCGCTGGTTGGCTTCTTCTGGGCCAAACCCACCCCGGGATCTCAACAAGTTGAACAACCCAAATCCCGAAAGGTAAATTCGATTCAGACATGGCACATGGGGTGCAAGGTCCTGCTGCTCTTCCCTCTGGTCACTGACCCTCTACCCTGGTGTGGGAAAAGAGCTAAAAAAGGGGTGAAGAGGGTTTGTCTTTGGATGGTGGATGTTTGATTTGTCGTATTTTGTGTTAGTTTTGGATAGCAAAAGAAAGAGTGAAACTTAACTTAAGTGGTAGACCAGGGATTTTCTAGCATCAAATCAAATATAATTGAAGAAAGATCTGGAGGAAATTGCTATAGGAGCAGAAAAATATGTTCAGTTTCTAGTCTGTTGTAGAGATAAAGGACTGGAGCATCCCTCTTGTGAGGAAAGGCTGAGCAACTGACCAGCCAGGAGAAGAGAAGGCTGAGGGGGTTCATTTCATCAATGTATGTAAATACCTGAAGGGAGGGTGCAGAGAGGACTGGGCCAAGGTGACAGGATGAGAGGTGATGAGCACAGACCAAAACACGGGATGTTTGCTCTGAGCATCTGGAAGCACTATTTACTGTCAGGGTCACTGAGCAATGCAACGTTTGGTGGCAGAGTCCCCATCCTTGGAGGTATCCAAAACACGGCCCAGGCCAGTCTGCTCTGACCCTGCTAGAACAGGGGCTTTGGACCAGATGATGTCCAAAGACCTTTTCCAACCTCTGCCATTCTGTAACTCTCTGATGAGCTTACAAAAATTTATGGATAAAATACGTTTGTTTAGACAACTGTAAAGATTAGATAGAGTTACTGGGAAATTATTGCTGACCTATTGCTTGTACAGTTGGTACAGAACCTGCTCAGATAGTCAGTCTGTTCCCTTGAGCCCAGCATGAGCCTTGCTGTGGGGCAGTGGAGAGCTCTAGGTGGTGCCTGGAGCTTAGCTGGAGTCCTGCCATCCAAGACTGTGAACTGGACCTAGATATCCAGTACATCTGTGGTCAGCAGTATTTGGCTGCTTTCCTGTGTACTTCTGGGCATTTTCACGTGAGCACTGACCCCTTGCACAGAAGAACATGCAACCAGTTTTGGCTGCAAGTCGAAGGTTTTTTATTTTTATTTTGTTTTTCTGTTAAAGCCTGCCTTTACCAATTTCTTGTGTTACCTGAATTCAGATAGTTAGTTTTGCACTCTCTTGCTGTATTATAGGTATAAACATGACACTACCAGTAGCAATTCTGATGTCAGTGTTGTTTCACTGATGCAATCGTATTTTTACCAACATCAGCACTGCAGTGCTGAGGCATTTCTAAAAGACTGAACTGAACTCTCGTCTACCAGCTGGACAAATGACTTGCAGCTTTGCACTGGAGTTGCCCTTAAAACTGTTTTTTACTTTGAAGTGTATGTGATTAGGTGGTATTGGGAAGGTTCTATAACATAGCTGGTTTAAGATACCAGCTTCTGTATTAAATGATGCCCAGTCCAATGTATGTCAATTCTTAACAACTTTAAATGTAGATAAATAATGATTTTGGTTATACTTTTAATTGTTACATGAGTTTTCATTTCAGGACCACTTCTTAATAATACTTGCCAGGCAGCTGCTTTTGCTGACACTTTTCCATGCTGAATATTCCCATAAGCTGGTATTTTGTTAGTTAGGTAGGTTCACTTGGAGTATAATTAAAAAGGAGTGTGTTTTCCAGAGAAATACATTTTCCAGTAAATCTAGTACCTTTTTCATTGTAAAGTGCTAAGGCCTCCATCCTGGGGTGGTTCACTGGCATGAAGGTATCAGTCTTTATAGGACAAGGATATGGGACAGCCTTTTCTTACTGCCTTTTATAGCAGCTTTCAGTCTCTCTGACAGTTTTATTTGGGGTTTCTCTTTGATCAACAGGGCAGGTTTAAGCCAGGGTCTTGATTTTGTTTGCAGGGGTGTTGGTTTTTCTTTCCTCTGCTTGTTGTGCTTTTGTTGCATTGTGGAATATGACTGATTCAATTTTGGACAGAACTAAACTGGAAGATGCCTTCCAACTACCAATGCACCCTCAATCCACTGGCTCAGAGCAGAGCTACTCCAAAGTCAGTCCTTTTGACAGGGTTGTGGTACAGATCCATTGGCACATGTAACTTTGTTGGCTTTGTTTTCTAAAGGGTAAAAGAGAAACGAACTTCTCAGATGTGTATCTGACAGACACCACTCCGAATACAACACTGTCACCCCAATATGATCCAGAAATTATCGTTGTGGGATCAGGTGTCCTTGGTTCTTCCTTGGCCACGGTGCTTTCAAGGGATGGAAGGAAGGTGACTGTGATAGAGAGGGACCTGAAAGAACCTGACAGAATAGTTGGAGAATTGCTGCAACCTGGAGGATTTAATGCTCTTCGAGACTTGGGTCTTGAAGGTGAGTACACTTCAAAATGTATATAGATCTGTAACACAGAAGTTACTACACTCAGCAATGTATTTAGTAAAAGCATGTCTACAGGAAAAATTAGGAAAAACATTATCTGTGCTTTACATTTGAATTAAAATCCCTTGCGTATTTCCAGCTTGCTGTTTTGAAAATACTCTTCTTTCAAAATGTGTATTGTGCTTAAGAAAATTGGACCCTATGTAAAGAAATGCCTTTAATAAATAATTAACCTTTCTTACAGACTTGTTTTAATCTACCTGTTGGCTTATATCTTGCAGATACAGTAGAAGGTATTGATTCACAAATAGTAAATGGTTACATAATTCATGACCTAGAGAGCAAGTTGGAGGTTGAGATTCCTTATCCAACATCTGAAGATGGACGTGTGGCCAGTGGAAGATCTTTTCATCATGGCCAGTTTATCATGGGTCTCCGAAGGGCAGCTATGGCAGAGCCCAAGTGAGTTGTGTAGTGCATAGCACAGTAGGGATCCAGAGATTCAGGAACATTATTCCCTTCGTTTCCATGAGATTCCTTAACCATTTCCCTCTGTCCCAACACGGAAGGCTGTGATGAACAAGAGTGAGAGAAAGTAGCAGCTATAGTTACTCATTCTGCTCTCTGTGGACAAGTTCATAAGTTACATACACATAATATATATCATATATATATATCACCCTTTGGGACAACTTAATCTTTAAACTGTGGGAGTATGGGCTTTAAATATTAGGCAAGGTATTTGCCCATCTGTGTGAGAGAACAGTTCACAGGTGAAGGGTTGATTCTCTTCTGCTGATTCTTGGGTTTGGCATTTTACCAGAAGTAGTGACCTCTTCTTGGTGAGCAGTGCACAGAACTTTGGACAAGACATGAGTGGCAAATCTGGCACAATTTCTTAGATTACAGAATGGTTTGGGTTAGAAAGGATGACCTTTAAAGGTCGTGTAGTCCAACCCTCCTGCACTGGGCAGTAGCATGTAGCTTTTCCACTGATGTTATCAGTGATGGTAGAAATCAAGTGTTTATGTTTGCATGTTGTTTTGTTTTGGGTTTTTTTTGACAACAAGAAATGAGACAAAATAGCTAAAAAGTAGCACTAAATGGAAGTAGCCCTTTCCACTTACTAACTTTTATGTTTCAGAATCTTGAAGACAGCTTCTTTTCATAATGAAAAGAAAAATTAGTATTTGCGATTTCCTCTTAGCTGCTTTCTTTCTTTTAAACAAGAGATGAGAGGTAAACTTTTACTGAAACAGAATAGATTCTAGGTGCTGTTTTCTGTGTGGTATTTTCTTTGTGTTGTCTTTTCTCCCCCCCTAAATAAATGTCTCCCCTAAGAATATCATAATGCCATATGTCGCCTTACAAAGGAAATATGGCATTATCATATTTTTACCGAACATCTTTATTCTGAGCTGGAAAATTGCTTTCTCCTTTCGTATTTGTTATATCATATGGATTACTAAAAGTGGCACTAAAGATAGCAGCTCTGTAGTACAGTTAAAATTAATGGCAACTATGTTCACTAGCTCTGAAAGCTAAAGCCTTATTGAGGCTCTAAGTTCAATGAAATTTGGGCATCTGATTGCTCAACTTGTGGGAAAAACTCCCAAGTAGCTGTACACAGTCTTTGAAGCAAAAACTTGCAAAAATAGTGTTTGTGACTTAGAATGAAATTTTTTCCCATTTTCCACACACTCTTTAGTGTTTATTTTGTGTATGCTTATGCTTGCTAGTTTGTGGCATAGAAAACTGCATGTTTATATGCAGTAAAAGATCAAGAACTCATAATAGTCCCAGGAGATTTTGGTTTTTATTACCAAGATTTTGAAGATATAGGGGATAATTATTACTAATTAGTATATCCTCTTTATAAGTACTAGGCAATATGAATGTATTTCAGATGAGTAAAATTATTTTTGCAGCAGAAAGAGGTAGGGCATCATTGGTTTATAATAATAAACTAATATATATAATTATAAATTGATCTATAGTGGGTAAGAACCAGAAGTAAGCACTTATATAGGTAACTGAACTGACAACTATAAAAGAAACTTAAAGCCAATAGGATCTGATTCCCTGGCATGCTGCTGCACTCCCTTGCTGTTGAGGTTTCTGTTGTGTGCTCATTCATAGCCATTCATATTTTGATACAGCCAACGTGCCTGTTGCCTGACAAATGAAGCCAGTCACGATCTGCTGTGAGATGTCCGTGCTGGGTGACATGTAAAGAAACATTATTTGAACTGCTCATATTCCTTCTAAGAGCCTAAGATAGCAAGCTGTTGTTTGCTCACGTGCACCTTTAGCTCAGTTCTTCAAGTTCTGGAATTCCATCTGGATGTGGAATATTTGCAAGTGAGAGAGAGTGTCTCATTTCGAGCTGCTAAGTCTGAAGTGCTGTGTTCAGGTCTAACAGCTCAGACCCAGCAAGGGATATAAGTTTACACAGGTTTAATTTCTGAACCCAGAATAGCTATGGTTGGGAGATAGAAGCAAGGGATGCTCCTTTCGTACATAAGCATTACCAGAACTCTAAAAGCATAAATAGAAAAAAAAGCCAAAACAAAACCCTATCCTTCATTCCTGAGGTGATAAGCTAGATATCTGTGTCCTAAACAGGGTAGGTTAGTTTGGACTGCTCTTAGTCTTTTCTAGAGAATTAGACTTTTATCTAGTGTACCTGTTAAGGGTTTAAGCGCTGCTGATCCTGCTCTTTAATTCTCCTCTGAGTTAGGTCTCGCCTGCACTGTCAGCCATTCCCAGCATTTAGCAGGGACGACTCAGGCAGCTGCCTGGAGTCTGACCACTATTAGGTGTGAAACTCCTCTCAGCATCTCTCACCGGGCCGTGGGGCACTCCGCTAAGTGGCAGGGTGTTTATGATAAACAGTATGGTTTTTAGAATATTCAGGTATCAAACCAAAGGTAATGTCAAAGGGGAATTTATGACCAACACTTTTTGACATTTAATGTGGCTTCAAGAAAGTGTTCAAAAATAGTATTTTTGCAAAATTGAAACCATGTTGGCAGAGACAAGATTGTTGAAAATTTGGGTTTTTTTCTGCGTCTAGTGCTTTGAATGTTGGCATCATTAATCCTCTTCTGTTTTAACCCCTCTATTTCATTTCAGTGCAAAATTCATTGAAGGGACTGTGTTACAGTTACTTGAGGAAGATGACTGTGTTGTGGGTGTTCAGTACAAGGACAAAGAAACTGGAGACACTAAGGTAAGAGTTTTCTCTTACAATCTTTGTTAAACTGTTGAGAAAATTGAGTGTTGCTTTATATATATATATAACTTTAAAAAAACTTCTATTTCAGAGCATTGGTACAGAAATAATGCCATTATTAAGGAAGCAAACTATTTAATAAAGGGAGATTATTTTGCAGTGCATACTAGAATATGGGAATTCTTGTTATAACTTCTTATGCAGCTTCTGCTTTCAGTGTCTCTGGAGAATTCAGTTCATTATTTGTTTCATTATTCATATGTCTGGAGTTTAAAATCTTTTGAGAGTTTCTGATGAAAATACTATATTAAGATTTGTGCTTTGCCTGTGTATAGTGGTCTGCATTTCCACGTATATTTCCACCATCTAGTGAGGGACTGAAAATGAGAAAGTTACCTATGCACAGAGAGAGCTCTGTCTGGTCATTCCTTGGATGACAGAAAGAGAATTCTGGCATATTTTAATGCTAAACTGCTGGATAAATGCAGTGAAACTGTGTGAACTTAAAAAGTTTAGAAAAGACCAGTTTGGGTAGAACCCCTGAGCTGAAGTTCTAGATATGCTGCTTATTCTTCAGGAAAACCAAATCTCTCATCTTCTTTGAGGACTTTGAAGTTCCTTTGCTACCTAAAGTTATTCCCATCTCTGGTGGGGAAGATGGGAATCTCCTGCCTGTGCCCTGCTGCCTTCCATACTAGACGGAGAAAGTTCTTGAGTAGCTGGAAGATCCTGCTCTGAGGATTATTAGCAACATCTTTCATCTCTAAGCCATTTAAAAATGGGACTGGTGGCATCGAACCATATGGGAGAGAGCCTTTTAAAAGTACTTGCCAAAGCTGTAGGGGAGTGAGCTGGTTTCAGACTGTTCTCAGGCAAGTGCCTGTTCAGCCCACTTGATGGCTAAGTGCTCTGAGAGTGCAGAGGGGTGACAACATCCTTGAGCCCTCTTGAGGTAGCTGGAGGAGGAGTGAGTTCCACGTCCTGTTCCTTGGTCTGTCTTACATGGAAGTAATATGAATGAAACCATATTAGGAAATCCACTCTAGGAGAATAAGTCACTGAATGACGGGTATGGGAAGGACAGAAGTTTGGAGAGGAGGAGGGTTTTTTGCAGGGGAAGGGTGTTTGTTGGGGATTATTTCCCAAATTCAATTGGTGTTATCATCCAGCAATATAGAAAGGTCTTGTTTTGGTTTTTATGAGGGGTAGAAGGGGAAAGTGCATATTTTGTTTTGAGTTCTGTTTTTTTAACTTCACACACTTACGGATGTTGTTGTAATTTTAAGTGTGACTTATTTGACCAGCAGTAGGGTGACCAGTGTTCTAGCCTGCATCTTTCCTGAGAGCATGGATGTTGTTCTAAAGGCCTTAAGTGTCCTGTCTGTATACTGGGGATAAACAAATTCATGTTTTGCTCTGCATGCTGAAATTCTGTGGCTGGAAAGAGCTGTTCCATTTGCTGGCTTAGATCTCCTTTGATTTTAGAAATCTAGTATATCAGAAATTTCCATCAAAATTTCTGTTTACTATGTTTCCCCACCTGTGAGTTTTTACAGCTAGGAAGTTCTTAGTTGAATCAAGCCTGTTTACATTACTTAGCCTGCTTCTATAAAGAAAGGAAGCTGCTCTGTGTTGTGTGTTTGTGTTTTTCTGTTCTGTCCATCCTACATTCTCCACCACATTACCTCTGAGATTTTTATTCTCTTAAATGAGGTTCAAATTAGCCAGTATGCTAAAGGTCAACTTTAAAAACTTTTCAAAACTAGGCAACTGAATAGACTCAAAGTTTATTGTGTTGACTGTGGAAAAATTGTAGCAGTAATGTTCCACTCATTAGACAACAGGGAGCTGATATGGACAGTGACTTTGGTCTAATTGCAGGAATAATTGGAGCTTGCAATCATCCAAGCTAGGAATCCATAGGAAAGAGGTTTTGTTAACTCAGGGGCTCACTTCTATAAGCAGAGACACCATAAAACATGTTTTATTTTACTCACATCTGCTCTCATTTGATTTTGTCCAACTTCCCTTCACACAGCAAAAGATGTTAAGGTTTGTGTGACCTAGTGGAGTCAGACTTGATGATCCTTGTGAGTCCCCCCAGCTCAGAATATTCTGTGATTCTGTGAATTCACTCCAATATTGGCAGCAACTGCTCACAGAGGAACCCACTCAGAGAGTGACTCACCAGATGCTTCCATACAATAGTAAAAGATTTCCCAGGAGTACTAATGAAACACAGTGTGCTTTTTTTGCCTTACTTACAAAACTGAAAGCTTAAAAGGAGAAATATTTTTTACTGCTTTTGCCAAGCATATGAAATCACTGAAAGCTAAGGACTAATGCTTGTTGTAAATCTATTGTCATTTGAAATTCAATCACCGAATATATTGACACTGAGAAAGCTGCACATAGAAAGAAACAACTACCTTTAAATGCTTCCTACTATAGTAATGTTGTTTTATGACCATAAAAGTAAAAGGCATAAAAATACATTTTAGTAATTGGAATAATTTGCTTATGTTTGAGAATAACGTGTGTGTTAAACATTAGGAGTTTGCACAGACCTTCAGGCTGAACCTGATCAGTTTACTCAGATTTGTATTTTGTCTATATATACTATTTGTTACAGTTCCTAAGTAGACTAGGAACTGCTCAGAGTTCCCTGCTTGGTCTTTTAAAGAAGAGCCCATATGCTTAGTGCTTGTCAGTTTGTTACACTTTGGTTTGGTTTTCTTTAGTTGCTTATGCATAGTTCTTTAATTAGAAATTCTTCTTTGTTTTCTTTTTTTCTTCTGAAGAGCATTACAGTCTGAAGGGAGCAAATACTCATTTTTATTATATTTTTTAAATCCCAAGTTTCTACACAGTTCCCATAGCTGTGTTTTCTGAATGCATGTCTTAAAAAGCTG
>VYZQ01043497.1:11160-26540 GCA_013400655.1 Mystacornis crossleyi
CAAGCAGAGTATTTAACCACCTGCTTTTGTTACACAGGGACAAAGTCAGGTGCAGAATCTGAAGCTGGGCATTTCTACTGATTTGAGATGAAATAAAATGTCATTTACACTTGAGGGCTTCTCCTCGAGTTGCCAGGCCTGAGCTCACTGCTGGCATCACCCCTATCCCCAGCACTGTCTGCAGGAGCATTGTTGGAGGTTCTCCCAGCAACCCTGGTTTCTAAAAGGAAGAAGAGAAAACTGTGTAAATGATTAAAATAATCTGTTCATAGCTACTTTTTATAACTGCCACACTCTCAAACCTTTTCAGCCCCACTCAACTGTTCAATTAGCACAGAACCACAGAATGGCTGGGTTGGAAGGGACCTTTTGGCAGGGCCACGTGACGATAAAAGTTATTTATTTTAGCAGTTATAAGACTGTTCAAAGAGAGTCAGAGCTGCAGGGATGGCCTTACACTGTTTGCCTGCATGTTTTCCATCTTCAGGAGCTGCTGCTGGGGCAGGGGCAGGTGAGCAGGGCTCTGCAGCAGCAGGTTGGAGGTGCTCCCCAAAATTGAGCTCTGAGAAAGGATTAAAACAAGAGTTAGCTGGCAGTCACGGAGAACAGAACAGTCTGGAAACATTTTCACGTGGTACTGCTTGAAAGAATTTAAGCATTTAAAAAAAAATTCAAGAATTTGAGTTAACGCAGCAGAGGAAAATAGTAATTTCCTCCACTGAACTAATTTTGCTTCAGAAAAATATCCCAGGATGTTTCTCCCCACAACAATCGACATGAAATTCCACTCCAGAGCTATCAAAAAGCTGACAAATCACAGTGCCTGCAGATTGGCAAGTCGATAAAATATTCACATTGTTCATTCAAAATATTCTGGATCAGTTTGCCACCAGAACTGAGCCACCTAATTAATAACTTTGGGGCACCACCTTCAGACTCTGCCACTGGTATATTCAGCATTATGAGCTCTGGCCAGCACCGAGGCTTAAAATAAACTTTAAAAGACATCATGATTTATGCTACAGGCCTGGAACTGCCTGGCAGCATCATCGGCCAGGTAAAATAGAGGTTGTTCTAGAGGTTGTTGTACAAAAATAAATATACAGGATACTGTGTCAAATCATGCCAAGTACAGCCTTCATAATTTGGGGTTTTTTTTAAATCTCCTGCACAGGAAAGATCACCAAAACAAGGGAATGAAGACTGCAAAACACCTCCCAAATATTTCCAAGCCTAGGCCGTGTCTCTGGGTGGCAGGGTTAAATTCCCTGGGGAAAAATTCCCTCTATGCCTAAAATATGATCTGCTGGACTCAGAAATGTGCTTTTCAAACAAAGATGTGCCATATCTAGATTAGTTATGCATCTATTTTAATTGTCTCAGTGATTTCCAGGAGAAATTATCCAGGGCTGTTTATTGTCACCAGTGCCAGGGGCTGTTCCTTCTAAACTTGGCTACAGCAACAAAGCAAAGTGGTCCAGTTGCAAAACTTCCAGAAATAAGAGAGTGGAAAAATCAGTTTGGTCAGAATCCTCAGAGGAAAGGCTCTGGATTTATGAAGATTTAATAAATTGCTGGATGACTGAGGAAAACATCCCTGAGAAAGCTGAAAATGCCTTATTTTGGCACAGGATCATTTATAACTATGAGAAATTAGGAGAAACAAGTTGAAAATCAGGCTACCCCGAGTTGAAAAATTACTGGGTGAATAACCTTCAGAGGATTCAGCCTCTGTTGAATCCTTTCTTAATAATTATCTTAAAACGTTTCATCTCATTATGTTACCCTGAATATAAAATACAAACCCAAGACATGCAGGGAGCTGAATCAGTTTGACTGGAGAAGTGTTTCAGTGACAACACTGAATTTCAAGTTAATAAAAATAAAACGGTGACCTGGTTCTCTGGCTTTAGAGAATGCTCCAAAATAAATCATCCAAGGGGAAAAAAAAGTGACTCACAGAAGAAATTGGGATCATCAAATCTTTATAAAATTCAGGTTTGGAGCTCGTTAAATGACAGGAAGCTCCCAGGAAGAGAATGAGACTTTTGGGTCTCTGGACAGAGAAAACATGGAGTTGTTTGGCTGCAGCTCTCTCAAGCCAAAAACCACTGGAAAAACCTCTGGATCATCATCAATCCCACTGTTAATTGTGTAAAACATCCCTGGCTCCAGCTGTGAGCACTCACATTGCCTTCCAAGGAAGCACAGGCTGAAGAGAGAGCAGCAGGAACTTAAACAGACCAATTGAAAATGTCATTTAAATTAAAAAAAAAAAACCCAAAGAGTGATGTATTTTTTATAAATGGAAAAAAGTAACCCACTAGATGGGGCAAAATTTAAGAGCATTTATTTAAAATTAATATATTCACCTACCAGTTTTTGGAGAAAAAAATAGAAAAGTTTAATATACCTAACATAGGGAGTATTTCTGCATTTCAGTTGGGTCTTTTTTAAGATCTCCAAGTCTGTGTTTGCCAAAAGAACAGGAGAAATAATTGATGCTGAAGAGGAATTTATTTTCTAAATGGGAATTTCTGAAGTATCAGAAATAGTAAGGCCAAGTGACTGACTCCAGTCCCTTGCAGGCATTTGTGTAAATCCCTACCGTGAATATCAAATTCAATTTTTGGCTCCTGGCAGAGCTGGAGAAATCCCTGAGAGAAGCTCAGCTCAAGGCACGAACTTGTGGGTGCACAGTCTCAATTTCCAGCACAAACTCATCCCTAGGGTTCTTCCCATTATCTTTCAAGGAATTCTGGTGCACATCTGGAATTACAGCAGAACCCTGGGGGAAGCAAGATCTGCAAACCACTATTTTTTATGGCACATGCAGCACACTTGGGTCCCTGCAAGCTTTAAAATGAAGAGAAAGATGCTGAACTTGGTGGTTTGAATCAGATAAACCCATAAAGTCTCCACAGGAGAGTGGATGAGCTGCTCCAAGAGAAAGGGACGTGCCAGGCTCCCTGAGAACTGGTTTGAAGAGGATTTTTTTCCTGCCAGTAATGACAAGTTTTGTCTCCATTGGCAGGTTTGAAGTCAAAAGCTCAGTTTAGATAAAACAGCTCGATTTTGGACAGTAAGCACTGCCTGCTGCCCCCATCTCATAACTTTCCTCAGAGCTTTAACAAAAACATTTGAATTTAGCTGCAACTCCTTAAAACTTTAGGATTTCTCTGTTAAGATCTCCCCAAATACCTCTTTTGATGACAGTTCTTTTCTCACATACCTGATGGACTTTATTCAACTGCAAAAAAGGCGGGCCCACTGTTGAATTTATGAGGTGAGGTAAACCTGCAGATGCTCCAAGAACTGTTTTGGAAACGGACAAAAAAATTATGCGTTTGACACCTTAGGCAAGTAAAAATCTTTAGAATTATCCTGGTTTTGTCAATTTGCTTTCCAGGAAATTTTCAAGCGTGCAGAGGTCGGTATAAGGCAGTGACAGACTCGTTTAGGTTGGGCAAGGTTAGGAAAGATCTCAGTACACCCAGCTTTGATCTAAAATTATCTAAAATTAAGGGAGAGCTCAGAGGTCCTCTCCAGGTGCTCTCAGAGTTTCACTCCAAGATGCTGCAGGGCCTGAGCTGAGTCCAGGCCACAGCTTTATCTGAAGTGCTTTAAATTCAGCTTCAGCTCAAGTGTTTCTCTCCTGAAGTGGTCACTTCACACCCCGCTGCTGCGTGTCTTTGTCACCACGCTCTCAGCTCTCCCCCGCTCCATCTCCTCCTTACCTGTTCTGAGCACTTTGGAATGGGATTATTGGGATTTATTTTCATTCCCATCCTAATGAGAACACGGAAATGTTTCTGGCTAATGCTGTAAGAAATGCTCTGCACAACTGAGGCAGCAGCCAAGACAATCACGATTTACACGGGGCACAGGAGAAAGACTCAGGCTGCAAAATCCAGATCTCAAATCAGATCTAAACGTACCAAAGTCTTGCAAAAGATATTTCTTTCTAATCCCGTTTTTAAAATGACCATTCAGAGCCCACAGAGTAAACACAAGGGCATTTGTAGGTAACGCTGAATTTTACCCAAACACAAGAGTGTAGCAGAGCACCTCTTGCTTTTGCTTTCATAAAATGTAAATTCATCTCCACAAACACACTGAAACAGTGTCTGCACAGACTTTAAAACTGTATTTCTACTGAATTACTCTGCAAAAGCCTTGCAGCACTAAGAACAGGGTTTAATTCTGAATTGTTTTAAAACAGCTTACCAGGTTTTACAGCGTGGCCACGCAACTGGGGCTGCAGCAGCATCTGCAGCATTGCTGGATTATTAAAACTTTTCATGATCTGCACTGGATTTGGCTCTGGAAGCAAGCCTTTCCTATTGTTCCTCATCTCCAGTGAAGAGACACAAAAGTGTTAGAAGCAGGAGAAAACAAAGAATACACTTAAATCCCTCACACTTGTGTGATGGCAACGTACACATTTCATCTGGCACAGAAAACAACCATTTCCTTCCCTGTTTCCTGCTCTTTTTCCCCTCAAATGAAACACCTAACGAACCATTCCAACAAAATTTCAAGCACGTTCCTTTTTTTCCCTTGCAGCCAGAGTTATCACTACAGGAGAATAAGAAAGGCACTGTTGCCAGGAGCACTGTATCTTGTAGCAGACTTCTCATCTCTTTTACAGAGATGTGGTCTGAGCTGGCTGAAGGGAGGGAACTCTTCTGCCTCTCCATTTAAAACAGCTCCATCTACCACTGATCACATCCAATTTTCTAGGAAATAATTTGATAAGACGGGTGGGTGTAAAAAGCTTTCTTCTACCTCGAGCATGAAATGAAACTATTTCTCCTGCCTTGAAATTTATCTTAAAGCTGACAAATTCTTGCCTCTCTGTTTTAAACCAAGTTTTAGCTCGTCAAATGACTCATTCCCAGTCACTTTTGTTTTGAGCTGGAATGATTTCTCTCTCAGAAGATTACCTTTACTAAAATCCCAGAGCTATGTGGGTGTAACTTCGTGGTATATTACGGATATATTTTATCTTCTTCCTGGTCATCTTCACCTAGGAAGGCGCCTGAACTGGGCTGATTATATAAAATTCCAGAGTGGTTTGGGTCGGTTAAAGCCCATCCAGTTCCACCCTGTGCCATGGCACATCTCCTACCCCAGGCTGCTCCCAGCCCTGCCCAACCCGGCCTTGACAAACCCAAAACTCCTCCAGAAACCTGCCTCCTCCTCCTCACACACCAAGCCCTAACTCAGGCGTATGGAGCTCATCCCAAAGAGGCTTCCAGGGATCTTACCATCCTTTGTGCTGCTATCAGAGCTGCCAAGGTGCTCCTGCCTGGTGCCCCAGGGGCACAGAAGGACACCTGCACCCTCCTGCCGTTGATGGTCAGCCCGTCCAGGGCCCCTCGCNTCAAGCAGACTGGAAAAGGGCTTACGTGGCAAACACTGCTCCGGCCTTTGTGTGCAGAGTTTGAGAGAGAATGAGCAGATTTAAATCGAACAAAAAAACGGGGTGAGAAGGGAGGGATGAAGCTTAGGCAAAAATCTCCAGTCCCCAGGGAATGGGAATGATAAACTGATACCAGCTCTGGTGTGGAAGAGACAAAACCTCCTCCAGATTTCACTGGATAAAAACAACCTCAGCCCCACAAACTTGCCCTGATAACTGAAATACAAATGTCAAAGATGTGGAAGAAAAAGAGGGTGGGCAGATCTTTAATGGCACTGTTAGAGCCTGGCCTCTGGGCACAGCTCTGGAGAACACATATTCATACATAAATACACACATAGATGTGAGTATGTCTATATTTTATATTTATATTTTATTCTGATACCAGTTTAGGCACACAGGTACATGAGGCACTTGTGAAAAGAAGGGTTTGAAGTTGTGGAACATCTGTATTTTAGTTTCAGCTAAGCTGAAGCACAGATAAAAACTCCCTGAACGTGTCCAAGTGCAGCCACCAACATTCTTGCAAAGGATTCAGGAATTTTTAAACTTCCCAAATAAACAGGTACTGAAAAAAAAGCTCTTTATCCCTATCCAGGTAAGGGTGGAGACCTTCTAGTGACAATTCAAAGTTGACAGAAGGAAAGAATGAGGGTTTTAGGTCCATTTTACTGAAGCAAAGGACAAAACACATTTTTCCTAATATCCATGTGTAAGTATCTGGCTTCAGCTCCAGAACAATTCTGTTGTCAGTAGACAAGAAATCAAACTGATTTTTTAAAAAATGGTAAATTTGAAACAACCCAGAGTTTATTTTGTGAGTTCAGGTAAGAATTCTGGGCACAGGACTGTATTTACTGGATGAAATACTGCAGGAGCTCTCAGCAGAACTAAGCCATGGCAGCACCACAAGAGTTATATTAAAGTTTTCCAGACACAAAATATTTCTCCCAGTCATCCTCTACTGAAATTCCCTCCACACTGAGGTGACCCTATCCTCTCCCAGTTTTCCTGTTGTCTCTACCCACCCCACCACATCCCCACTCTTTGCTTTTTCCACCTTTTCTTGGGTCTTCCTCCTCCTCCTTTCTTTGTCCTCAATTTTCAGGTCATCTCACTCATAAACCCATGATTAATTAGCACCGTTGTGATGAGAATTCATCCACCCTCTTCCCTTTTCCACCTCTCGAATCTGAACTATTTGTTTTCCTACCTCCACCCCCCTGTATTTTATAGGAACAGGAATATTTACTGACCTAATGCAAACACTCTCCTCACCCACACCAGGTGTGACCCACGTATTATTATGATTTTAAAAGGTAAAAGTCAATTTTTGAGTGCCTCTAACTGCACAGCACAGCCCTGTCAGTGCAATCCACCCTTCTCCAAGAAGTCTGTTATTCTCTGAAGCTCAGAATTTTTAAAGGATGTTGAAAAATTGTTGGGGGAGCTGATAACAATCCTCAAATTATCTGACAGCTGGGAAAAAAGCCCTGAAGGAAAAGACTTAAAAGGATCAATCTGTTTAGCTAATTAAACAAAGATTGAGCAGGAGACTTGATTACAGCATTTAATACCTTCTTACAGGAAGAAAATAATGGGGAGCAAAAGCTCCTTAATTTAGGCATCAGTGAGGTGAGGCTGAAGCCGGACACATTCCCAGGCACAAACTCAGAACAGCCAGGAATGGGCATTTTCTGGGAAGAGTTAATTCCAACCCATTCCTCTCCTGGGATATTTGCATCAAGGATGTGTAAGGATTTACTCTGGCCAACTACAAATTCCTGGGGCTGGAAAAGAGCACTAAGGAGGATGTGAAGGCCTGCAGGTGGTCAGGCTGCACAGCCTGATGGACCTTCTGCTCCAGATTCTGGGAATCTCCGGGTGCTTATCCCTGGGGCTGATCCCTGAGCAGCCTTCCAAGAGACTTAAGGGAAAAAAAACCCCACAAAAATAACCCTGCAACTGAAAGCTGTGTGACTACAAGGAAAGGTTTCCTTCCACTGCCTGTTTATGATGATCTGTCTGTGCCACAACATTTATTTGTGGTCTCTTATCTCACAAGCCACGAGGATGAGAAGGGAACTTGCACTACAAAGGCAAGGATCCACCTCTTCTGGGCTTCCAAGCTTCCCAAAAGATGTGCCACTTCTATCCCTGGCAACATTCAAGAACCCAAGCCTGCATCTTCCCCAGTTAGGGAAAAAACATGTTAAATATTAATATATTAATTATATGATGTATTTCACATCATCTGAACTGTTACACTTGTGGTATTCATAAACTCTGCCTTTCTTTACCAAGCAATGAAACCATCAGCAATATTTCCTATAAAAGCTCTCAAAAATACAACTACTTTCAGTAAATGACTGAAATAAGGGGATATCTGACAAACATTCTGCTGGCATGTCACTGGAGTGGTATCCTGCAGAATTCCCAGACACCCTGGCTCAAGCACTGCACACCCAGAGCAGGGCAGCATCACTGCTCTCAGCACCCTGCAGATGCACAGCTGAGTGATCACAGGAAAAACCCAAGTGAAAAACAGCAAGAGTGCAGCCAGCCAACACTGCAATCCCAACCTTGGGTTTCCATATGACAGAAATCCCACGTACCTGGCAGAAGACAGGTTTGTACTTCAGGGAGAAAGCCTGGATCAGTTCCTTCGAATCCGCGCAGTCTTTCTGTAGTTTATCCACACAAAGGCACTTGGAGTGAATGAGGTTTGTGGTCAGCTGGTTCACATCCATCCACTGTGCAAACAGAGTGCTCTCCTCCAGCTGCTTGCCCAGGAGTTCCAGCCTGGCCTTGGCAGCAGAGTCCTTCTTCATGTATTCCACGAATCCATAGCCCTTGGAATGGCCGGTGAGCTCGCTGTAGACCAGGAAACACCTCTCCACGTTGCCATAGGCACGCACCAGTTCCTCAAACTCCTCTATCCTGAGGGAAAGGGGCAGGTTGGTGATGCACAGCAGAGCATCCGTTGGCTGGAGCTGCACGGAGATCTCCTTCCCACGGAGGGAATACTGGTGGAATTTCCGGATGGCGCTCTGGGCCTGCTCCCCGTTTAAGAGGGTGACAAATGCTGCAAGAGACCAGGAGTGGGGACATCACCTACCCCAGCTTATCTGCAGCCACAGGTGAGAGCTGCAGATTTACCCCAAGAGAAAACAGATAAATGTATCTATTGTGTATATAACATATATAATGTCTAAAAGCTGGGATTATCAACCGAACATCATGAGCATTTAACTCAAAAAGTGACTGTGGTGTGATGTACACAACTTCACTGCTTGTTAACCTGACCAAATTTTAGAGCTGGGGAACAAAATTCAATATTCTACTAGCAGACTATTATTTACTAAATTAAACATTCCACTGAAGTCAACACGTTACAGATTCTACGGAATCTCTTTGATGACAACAGCCACAAGTTCTCACTCTGGGGTTAACAGGTCTTTTTGGGGTTTTCAGTCCATAAAACATTTCACACAATCACACAGTCCCAGACTGGCTGAGGGTGGCAGGGACCTCCTGAGGGCCTCTTGTCCACCCTGATCCTCAAGCAGGGTCACCCAGATGGGTTCCCAGCATCCCAAGGGATGGAGATTCCACAACCTCTCTGGGCAGCCTACAACAGTGCTGGGTGACCCTCACGGGGCAGAAGTGTTTCCTGATGTGAGCAAACTGCAAATGCATCTGGAGCTGGGTAGGTTTTCCTCTAGGGCACGTGCTGTTTGTCCCAAGAGAGGCCTCAGGACCAGTTTTCCAAAGGGATTCAGCCAGCTGAGGTCAGCTTTGTCCCAAAGGGACACTAAGGAATATCCCAGAGAGAGACCAGAGGGGCCCAAAAACTTCAGGCCAACACCAGAAAGTTTCCAACTTTCAGTGGCTTCAGCAGAAGGCGACCAAAGAGGCACTGAGGGACACCAGACAAGCTGTGACAGTCCATGACTTCACACACAGCACATGATGTTCCTCACAGAACTGAAATATATGGAAGATTTTAAGTTCTCACCTGTCCTTTTATTCCTGTCCACGTAACAGTACTTGATTTCGTAATCTTTAAACAAGTCGTGGATTTCCTGCAAGAGACAAGCACAAGCAACATCACATAAAAAAGTCACCAGACCAAGCAAGTGTATAAATGCATCCTCTTTTCAAACAAAACCAAAAACTTTCCCAACAAACAAAAAATTTCACCATAGAAACACTATCAAATATTTGTTTTTAAAGGAGTTGGTTATACTGCTGCAGCAATGTTTTTCTCTCCTGTAAAAAACTGGCTTGCTGAATTTGATTCATTTACTTTTCCTTCTCTGAGGTCCCATAAACACAAAAGGGCGTCCTGTAACTGTCTTTTGATAAAGACAAATAACATCACAGCTCATTAAATAGCAAAACCCTCTCCATTTCTCTGAAGTACAACTGGCAGAGCTAAACTGCCACGTGGACAAGGAATACTGGCAGCGTCACATCACCAAATTTACTGAGGGCAGCAATGCTGCCCCAAAACCCAACAGTTGCTTCAGTTTCCTGCTCAAGTTCACTTTAATAGATTTTCACTCTTAATAATGGATGTTCTTTCACCCCGCAGATAATTGTGGCCAGAGTACCCCCTGGAAAGTATCCTCTATCAATTACTGCACAGATGCTCAACAGAGAATCAATCCCAAGAGTGTTATTTGCTCCCACTAATTAATGGGAAGAGAGGAGGGCTGGGTAAGAGCAAGTCGAAGAGGAGTTTGCTACAGCCATTCCCCAAAAAAACCAAGGTGCACATGCCCCCCAAACCCCACAGATTATTGTCAGTTCAGTGGTGAGAAAGCAGAGATGAACATTCATCACCCCAAGGGGAAACCAGGAGCAGTAACCTGGATATTTACATTATTTTAGCTGGATAAATCCCATACACAGGAGTGCACGATGATTTCAGCACGCAAAATAAACAACCAGCTTTGTCTGCAAGTTTAATTGCAGCCAATTTCCAGCAGCTGAGTGGAGTTGCCAGTTTGGTAATTCAATATATGGAGCCTAAAGGTTAATTGGGTTCTCTGTGAGGGGTATCAGGTGCACACCTTTTAGTCAAGAGAGCACCAATCTCTGGTTTCACTACTTAACAGCTGTCAAATATTGCATTAATAAAATATGGCAGCTTTTCTCCAGCTCCCACACATCCTCCAATAAGGTGTGACAAGGATGGGGTTTCTGAAATGCAAGATACGCCCAAAATTCAAGCCAGGAAGGGGATTTGAGTGTGGACAGCTCTCAGACAAGAATTAGGTGGTTCTTTCTCAGACATGAGGCTGAGAAGACACTTTCTGCACAGTTTTGGCAGCTCAGCTGTACTGTGCCACTGAAGATGCCAAAGAAATGATTTCTGTCCCACTCAGCAAAAGAGGGACAGATCTGCCCTTCTGATTTCCTGTTTTATTTTACAAGAGCAACACTGAAAGTTTTATATGACGATTAGGTAGCAGGAAATATTTTCTTCAAACAGCTCTGCACACTCTTTTGAAAGTCATCTGTGTATCAGATGATTCCACATGATTTCCCAGTAACAGCCTGACATTTTGAGAGGAAAACAGCCCCTACTGAACAACTCTTTGGGGGATAATGATGAGATTTCACGTAAAAAATGATGAGAACATAAGGGAGATTTAAAACGAAAGCCTAATTTAAGCACAGACATATTTTAACACCAGCTTCCACAGGTGGTTGCAAACACTGCCAGGTTTGGGCAAAGGGCTCTGCCAGGAAGGTTCTGGTTCTTGTGCTCTCCTGGGCTCTTGGCAGGCTTCAGACCTTCACCTGTGGAACTGGGGTTGTGCAGTGTTTCAGGGCAAGCATTTCTCACATAACCACCGTTTGTGAGGATTTACAAAGATCAAACACACCCTACCAACTCTAGGAAAACGTGTACTCCTTCAGTTAAACAGCTGTAAATATCTGTGTGTTACACTGAGATTTCTCTCCTAAGCCAGCTTTAACTTGGGCCCTTCTCTCAACTTCACCTCCAACATCTCCCAGCACCCAGGTCTGGTAGGAGAGAAGGAGCAGTGCTCCCACTGCGATCTTGTTCCCGGTTCCTACTCCCCACAGCTCAGGGCAGAAGTGTCAGGGACAGCGACGGGAAGGACTCAGCACCGATCCCTGCGGTCCAAGCAGTTCTCCAGGACTGGGGAGGAGGGAATGTTTACTCTGGAGGAGAAGGGGCTCAGCCAAGTCAGGTACATCCTCTGCTGCGACCCTATTAACTCGCAGGGAATGTAAGCAGAGGGATGTTTCCCTGAGAACGGCAGAAACAAACAGCCGCCGCTCCTTCCCGCTCCCGGAGCTCTCCGGGCTCTGCTCCGCGGAGCTCCTGCACCCCCAGCCCGGCAGGCAGGGAGCAAACCCCGGGCACTGCCCCAACTCCGAGGTGTAGCACAGCAGGAGGAAACTCGGAGTGGTACCACACCCGAGCGGTGGCCGCCAGCCCCGGTGCCGCCACCTCGCCCATGCCCCAACACCCGCATCCCAACGGGCCGGTGACAAAACCGCTCCTCCTGAAGGGCTTTTCCTCTTTAATTAATCAATTAATCTACAAACACTGGCTGACAACTACCACGGTCATCCTCATTTAACTGCAGCCTGAAGGCCCACACTGGACAAAGTGTATTTTGACGAGGAAAATGTTCAAAGTATATTTGTCACCAAATGTTTTGTCTGACAACAAAAAGTTCTAAAGATTTCTGGTGCCTTCCAACCCAAACCACTCCAGGATTTTGTGCTCCTGGAACAGAAATATTACCAATAATGCATAGCTACTCCACAGTCCTTTAAAGCTTTAAAAGCAGATAATCTTACCAGCAGTAAAAATTAAAATTGTAACTAAGAAATAGTAAGTCATCCATGGAAAGTAGCAGAAAAAGCAAAATCAAATGTATTAAAGGGAATTTGAGAGAAATCACTCTTTATCCTTTAAAATTTGGATTGTTTACTACTGTAAATGTGGTCTTGAAATACTTCAGTTCTTGCCCTGGATAGAAAAACCAGGAACCTGAGTTTTCAGCACTACTTATCAGTTTGAGATTTGCACCTCTGAGACAGAAAGAATACCTTAGAAAGAGTCCTTGTGTTTAGTACCTTAATTGTTTTCAACACAAAGGAGAAAGGGAGTCATTATTCACAGGCACATTTGCCCTGTTTATCAAATTAGTAAAACTCAGGGGTTTATTTCTAATAAAAGCAGCTTTTCCTCTCCAGGACCTCTCAGTGCAAAGGAAAAAATATCCAAGGAACTCTCAGTGCTCACCTGGAACAAGACATGAAAATAATGTATGTAAAGCCTCCAGCACACCAAACCCAAGCACTTTTCTCTCTCTAGATGTAAAACTAGACTTGATATTAGATGTAATAATTGTGCTATTCTGGCAACAAAATATTTAACAATTCTAAGGGTGCCTGGCCAGATTTCTGCAGTGAGCTTTAGGGAAGTTTCCAATATAAACACTCTCTAAGCCTGGTCTATAACTTGGCTCTCACTGAGCAGCTGAAGGCCTAAACTTCACTTGCACATTCTGGAAATGGGAATCAATTAAGTTTAAAGTAGTTACTTGGCTAACCAAGAAGTTTTAAATCATCTCTCAGCTGAAAAAGGCTTTGTCTCCAGTTGTGCTGGCAGGGCAGGAAAAAGAGAACTTCTCAGGGAAAAAAAAAAAAAAGCTTTACGTCTACAAATTATATAATGGGGCGTTCATTTAATTCAAATTTTAGACTGCTAAATATTTGAGTTCATGACATGACACATGGATTTCCCTGCAGATATTACATAAATAATAAGTAGTAAACAAGAGAATACTGACACAGTTTAAAGTAATAAAATGTTACGAAGGGGAAAACCCAGAGGCTCTGTTGGAGAGCAAGTGGAGCACTCAGCACCAGCAAGAGGGTTAATAAAAAAGGCAAAAAGGACTGATGCAAAGTGTAATTTTAACCATCTCCTGACCACAGAGGTAGGAAGGCCTCAAAATTTCATCAGCTGCTGGATAAATCCCCGTGTGCTCCTACGAAGTAACATTTCAGACTCAGACTGAGCTCACCACGCCTCTTCCTTCCCCATTTCCCAGTGGTTTTCAGCACGGAGTTACAGGAACTTCTCAGAGGAGCAAAGGTGGAGGATCAGGTGTGAGATGTGGCAGATGCTGGCCTGCCCAGAACAGCGAGCACTGGGGTGTGTCCCAAAGCTCCTGCTCAGCACTTTCCCTCTTCATCTCCCCGGTCCCAAACTGGGAAACACGAAATGGATACAAGCCTGTCATTCCAGGCCATAAACTGCTTTTGGGGCAAACCTTTGTGTTTGAGAACTGATTCTCACTTTTGTAAGATCACAGCCCTCTAAGATCGTTAGTGAAGTAACGTAAGAAAATGTGTGAAGACAAGAAAACAACAGTTTCTCAGTGGAATTATGAACTTTTTCCTCTGATCTTCATGAGACTTTTCAGAGTGTTGGTAAGAGAATCTTTATGGGACTGGGAATTAATTCCATCATCCTGGGTATACTGGGTGGTGTGAGAGCTAAATAAAAAAATAGAAAGAGGTAACTTGAGAGAGCAAGAGCTCAAAGCAAAAGAAAAGCAATAAAGAAAATTTCAAAATGTACATTTTAAGGCATGAGAGCTGCTCCCTCTCCACAATGTGCCTTTCATGTTCAGGCAGTGTGACAGAGGAGTAATGAAAACACAAAGGTCCTTCCACTTAAAGGTCTGGCATCCAACAGATTGGAGAGAGCACTCCCTCAAATCATCACACCTCATTAAAGGCTCTCCATCAAAAAGAAACAAGGAAAAATTATGGCTAATCCAGGGAGAAAGGGGGGAAAAAATGCAACAAGCCCCACCAGAACAGCACCATGCTAAGCAGTGGTTTGGCTTTTGATCAGGAACAGACACCGGTGAAAAAAACTCAATGGGCCCACGAGGTCCCAGAACATCAAATAAATCCCTGCCCCTGGTGGAGTGTACTGGTTTTGTATCAACACCTCCGAGTTTCATTGTTCTCTGGATTCTGTACGCCCCAGGAGAACCACGGGGTGTTAAAATAATTACCCAGCCCTACTTTGCTGCATGTCCTACATTAAAGTAGAGCGGCCCCTCCACCAGATTTATTTTGTACAACTGTAACATGGTGGCATTTAGGGAGAATCAACCCAAAATTGGCAGGGAGAGAGTGCATCTTCCACAGCATCCTCTCGTATCTGCAAAGAGGGGAAGCAAAAGCCAGCAGGCCTTGCTGGGCAGCTGATCTTGGCATAAAACACTGGAGATTTGGCTACAGATCTCAGCAATGATGAGCAAAAAAAAGATAAATAACCCAAGGTCTAATCTTCCCCAGCAGGAACTCCATGGGATAGGAACTGGTATCCCATAGCAGAGTTTGCTGATCGTGTCCCAGTAATGAGACACGGCCCCTATGGAAGTTCATCAGCCATAAACAAGGAGCCACTAACAGTGAAAAAAACCCCAACAAACTGGGGGAAACCAAAAACCAATTCTTCTAATCCACTGGGGTAATTACAGAAAAAATGCAAAAGAAACAGAAGTTGACACCATTTTCCTGGTTTGGGATGGGACAGAATTAATTTTGTTCTTACTGGTTCAGTGCTGTGTTTTGCCTTTAGGATGAGACTAAAGTTGATAACTCGGGGATGTTTCAGTTGTTGCTAAGCAGAGCTTACTCTGAGCCAAGGACTTTCCAGTTTCCCATGTACAGGTGCACGGAATGCCAGGCGGGAGCAGAGCCAGGACAGCCAGAGGGATGTTCCACACCACAGAATGTCATGCCCAGTATATAAACTGGGAGCAGCTGGCATCAGTCAGCAGGTGGTGAGCAGCTCCACTGGGCATCACTCTTGGGTTTAACTCCTCTCTCTCTCTCCTTTTTATTACAACTAATATTAGTCTTAGTAGTTTTA
>VYZQ01043504.1:0-23721 GCA_013400655.1 Mystacornis crossleyi
TGCATGCAGGAAAGGGAGACTGGGCTGTGCTCAGGGTCACTCTGCTTTACACCAAGAATAATTTTCTTCTGTGAGTTCCAAACTCAACCCTGGCGATTGAAAACAGGCTGCAACCGTGATGTCAGAAGGACAGAACCTTTGTGTTTGCCACCCACAGAGGAAAGGGGCTCGGCACTGCTGCTGGGAAACAAAACTACCGGGAGCCTTTGGGAAAAAACAGTTTTAATTGCCTAGCAAGGCTGATGAGAAAGATTCAAAGATAAAATTACCATTTTTAATTTTTTAGCTAAGAGACTTGCTGATGCTTTCCTGGGTGCAAAATGTGTGAGCTGGCCATGGTTGAGCAGAGTTTGTTTGGAAGGATTTTCAAGGGGTTGTGTGCTGCATTAATAAGAAGCTCAGGGAGGAGGCTGGTATAACCGTGGGAAGGGAGGTTTTTATTTTGTTCTTTGTGTATTTGCATTGAATTGCTCTGGGGAGAGGAAGAAGCTTCAGGAAAACAAATATCAGTTGTTTCATTCTCCTCCTCCTTACAAAAAAAAAAAATCCAACCAAAAAGTTTAGTGTTTCAAAGCCATGTTTCCTTTAGAGATTTACCCCGAGGTTGCTGGCACTGATGGAATCACACCCTGAGATTTTCACTGTGATATAGCGGTACATTTTGACAAGGATGGAAATATCCCACAGTGTGTCCTTGTGCGAGACAAAGCTGAAAGTATAGAGCCAGGTGTGGTGGGTCCCATCCTATGAGGATATCTCAGGATTATACAGGTGCAATGAAATTACAACCCAAACATCATTAAGATGGGCCGTTTTCTCCCTGATTTAATGAGGCATTTTACTGAAATGAAGATCAGGAAAAAGGTAGAAACCCCACCCATTTCTGTTGTTGTATCAGAAGTGACGTTTGAGAGTGTGAGGAGGAAGGAAAAGAGTACAAGCCATGCTTTTGGGTTCAGAGGAATGTATCTGTTCTGCTGGGAGATGGTTTGGCTTTGTTCATGGGCCTGGGTAAATACAATTTGACTTCTGCTGTGCCTGCACAGGGTTGTAAGGGAAAGGCAGGCAGAGAGGGCAGAGGGATCTTCTGCCAGATTGCTCTAAACTGAGCCAGATGTGGAGAGTTGTGGCCTCCTCAAATGGTTGAGAAATTTTGTTTTCGAGGACAGATCTCCAAATCCTGAGCCCATGCCTGTGTGAAATTGCTAGTTGGGAATGAGGGAATATGTGGGAAGAGCTCCATGACACACTGCTCCGGTGTCGCTCTTCGCATTAGCCAAGGGTGTTCTTCCTTGTCATCCATGACTGCCTGTCAAGCATAACAGAGGCATTTAAATGCTAGCTGGGTTTTTTTTTTTTGGAAATGTTCAAACAGCTTCCAATTTGATTCTGCTTTGCAGGTGTTCCCTTCCCCAAGCAGTTCCAGCAAGTTTGCACCAAGATCCTCACCCGTCTCTTCCGTGTCTTTGTCCATGTCTACATCCACCACTTTGACAGCATCATCAACATGGGTGCTGAGGCTCACGTCAACACCTGCTACAAGCACTTTTACTACTTCATCAGGGAGTTCAGCCTCATTGACCACCGGGAGCTGGAGCCTTTGGTAAGGATGGCCCTGGGATGGGGAGGTGGAGGGTGAGAGTGGCATGGGCTGGACACAGCACTCGGGTTGGGGCTGGACTCCGAGCAGTGCTGACCCTTTCTGGACTCTTTTGGCCACCCTACCTCAGACACACAGTCATGTTTTCTGTCCTGGGACTATCAGCCTAGTGCTATGAGAGAGAAATTCTCAGCAGCACCAAGGAAGCCACTGACCCTTTCTTAACCTTTGCCTCTGCTGTTCTGTCTGTGAATCGCTCTTCAGTACCCTCAGGGCCACCACAGGGTAGTGTCCCCATACTGACTTGGTAGCTCTAATGCAATTTGCACATCGAAGTGTTTCCAGCCAGTTCTGCCCACATGGCTTTCAGGAGCCAGATTTGAGCCAAAGCCTCTTCTCCACAGTTTTTCTTTTAGCATTCCCTGCTTGAGATCCTAGTGTGAATTGCACTGAGGCTGCAAGGAGGGCAAGCCCCAATAGGACACACAGCTTCAGACAACAGCTATCAAGGCCATGCTGGAGAGGCCTCACTGGAGCTCCCAGTTTCCCTACAGCCTCCTTTGGGAAGCAATTAGCCAGGCAGAAGGTGAGAGTCCTTAAGAACAGCAGGATTGGTGGGAAGCAGAGGTCAGACAGCCCAGGGCACATAAACTGGAAAATGCAGTTAGTTTTGTAAGAGAAGCAAGTTTGTCACACACAAGGCTGGGTGTAGTCTGACCTAGGGAGGACATGTTGCAGTGGGGAGAAGAATTCAGAGGAAACCCAGTAGTCTGCATGCTGTGATAAGGGCTGGGTTGAAGAAAAGGCCATATCCAGCAGCAGAGAGCCAGGGAAGACCAAGAGGATATAATCCCAGAAAGAGCTGAGCAGAGTCCCAGCTGCTTGCATAGGATCAGGAAGTGGGGGAGATGCCCCTGTTCCTAAGTGCTAAGCACTTCACTCCTCTGCTTTCATTTGTCTCAGTTTACTGGCTGTCTGCTCTAATCATGATTTGGGGGATGGAGAGATGATGATCTAATCAGGGGAGACATGAACGACAACAGTATCGACTTCCATTATTTTGTAGAATTCGATTGTGACGTACATTATCACAATGGCCCTCAGCTCCTGAAAATGGCAGCTCAGCATCAGTCTGTCCTCCATCAATGTTCCTCATGACAAACCTCTTCAGCATGGCTCTACAGTCCATAATAGTGTCATCCCCTTGGACTGCTGCTTGCTAATGTCAATAATTAACACCTGGTAGCCAAAGCAGAGGCTGACATTGCTAAATAGGCTTTCAGTGCCAGTGACTCACATGCAGCATGAGATGATTGATGGGTCTGCATAAATCTAAGGTGAACAGATTCTTTCCCTGTGAAGCAACCACTCTTAAACTACAAGGAAATGAGACACATTTGCCCTGGTCTGTCTGTGTCTCATTGCCTGCCATCCAAGCCTCAAGCAGACCCAGCCACAGGGCTGAGCAGAAGGACCGGGGAGGAGGAAGGGCCTCATTCCCTCAGGCAGTGAGTTGCTTTAGGTATATATGAGAGTGTCCTGCAACCAGGCTGCCTAATGAGCCCAGACCACTGTCGTAAACTTGCATTTAGTTAGACCCCATGAATCCCATGACAGACTTCTAAGCTTTCCTCTGGGTGAATCTCCCTTTGCTGCTTCAATTTCCCTTTTGTCAAGCTTCTGCGGGATGTGATTTCTTGGCAGCAAATCTCGGGAACTGAGAATGAGAACCTTTGTATGGCAGAAGTAGTGAAAGGCAGTGAAATCAAGGAACATGGGGGCAGAGAGAAGCCATGCACTTGCTTCCTTGACGAGGGCAGCTCGTGGTGCTGGGCTGCAGCACTGGCAGGGGTCCAGCTGGTTACGCACTAAGGCAGAGCTGTGGGGATTTCCTGAATGTGAGGAATGCCTTGGACATTTGGGGCCTGTCTGAGAATCTCACTGGTGACTTATCAGCCCACTAGCCACTGCAATCCCTCCTTCTCATGGCTGCTTTTGTGCCTGGTGATGTGCCAGTGGGGTGGGCTCCGTGCTGTTGCAAGAGGATGTTCACAGTCCTCTCACCCTCTTCTTTTCCTTCCAAGATGTTTGCTAACGTTTCCTGTTTGTAGTGTGATTTTGTGGCAGAGCATCCACTTTTCATTTGATGGCCAGGTTCTACACTTGAGTGATTTTGCATGTTACTCCTACAGGAAAACCCTCTCTTTGCCACTGTCCCTGATGGATTTGAAAAATAAAGTTCTCAGCACTGAAGATCAGAGTTTGCTGCTTCTGTCTCCCTTGGTTTTATAACTAAAGGGCCTTTTATAGGGTTACTCAAGGGTCATCCTCCTTTCCTAGTTTTTCTTTTTTTCAGAGTTGCATTTTTCCTTCTCCATGGACCAGTTCTACTTCCAGTCTATTTTAGGAGTACATTTTAATGTGCAAACCTTCCTCTGGGGTGCATGAAGGGACCCGTGGGCACACACAGATTCACAAGCCACAAATCTTATGAGCCAGAATCAAACTTTCCTCACCGCAGGAATTACAAGATATTACAAGTTGATCTTTCTAAGGCAGGGACGAATACCATCTTCCACCAGCTGGAAAGCTGGGCACCTTCCTAGTGGAGCTGGCATGATGCCATTCTGGCTAAAGAAAAGTCTGTTATCCTAAACAGAGTTTGGTCTCGCTGGAGGTTTCCTGTGGCCTCTGTTATTAGCACTCATTTGCATTGCAGTGTGATTGTGGGATCCCTTGCTGAAACCACAGGTCCTCTGGGTGAGCTGTGGTCAGCTCCTGCAGCGAGAAGTGGGAGCAGCTCCCTGTCCCATCTCCCAAGGCAGCTGCAAAGAGAGTGGCATCACCTTGTCTGGCTGCTCTGCGGCTGAGCCAGGAGCAGAACTTTCATCTTTCAACATCTCAGCCAAAGTCCTTTCCTTGGACTGCTCTCAAGGCTAGGGCACAGCCAGAATAACCTTGTGCCACCGAGACTGGGGAGAGTGCCAGGATGGAGCTGCTGAGGCAGCTGAGTTCCCAGGAGGACTGCCATGGGAAATAGAAAGAGGCTCCCTGAGACTCCCACGGTCACTTCCCTGGGTTGGTTTTGGACACTTCCCAAATTGCCTGACACGTCATGCTACTCAAACCTGTCTTTTGCGCTTACTGTTTCTTTCTTTTCTCTCCCCCTTCAATGCAGAAAGAAATGACAGAACGGATTTGCCACTGAAGTCTCTTGGCAGGCAAACTCAGCTGGCTCACTCAGAGTCCACTGGGACAAGACACCCCGTGGTGGGAGACCTCTTCCCAAGGACTTGCTCTGGGCTTTCCAACTCACTGACCTATGAACACTGCAGAAGAGCCTCTTCAGGCCAGGGCTGAATCCTAAGTTTTCCAAGAACCTCTGGACAGATTTTTCTTCTTTTAATAGATCCCAATCTCTGTTGTATGGTTCCTGTTTTAGAAAGCCACTGACTTACTGGAGAATGAGGCAAGTCTGGTTTACTTTTGCACACTCTGATTTCTAAGACTCAATCCCACGTCTGACATCAAATTTTCAGCGACCTTCCCTCTTGTTTTGTCCTCAGCTATATTGATCTTCAAATATTTTATTAGCAATTCCTGCCCTGGAGCAGGTCTGACCTTGGCTACCAGGTAATGCCTGTTACCTTTCCCACATGCAGTGGGTTAGTGATAAAACCTGAGATCAGCTCTGCCAAGCTGGTGGCACTGCATCCCACTGCCTTCGCGTGCCTAGCTGTTGATGTGCTGTTTTTAACCATGAGCTATGAATGTCTTCTTCTGCCCTAATTCACGCTTTACCAAAGGGACCATTTTTCCCTTCAAGGGATTTTACACATTTGGAAGAGGGGACTTGATGATGTTCTAAGATGCATCCAACACTGCTTGGATTAATGGCAAGGCGGCCCCCTGACCGAGGAGGTGAACTAGGTCACTATTCAGTGTGATCAGCACAGTCTACCTGAGAAAGTCTCAAAAACTGGTGAAAAGAAATGGTTGCCAGAAAACAACATTTTCAACATGACAGCATTTCCTGATGTGTTGTCTTGGCTCAAGATGGGCAGATGCTGGATGTAGCAACTTGGTTTTCCAGTACCCAACCTTACAGCAGGTGACGAAGGACTCATAAGAGACATCTCCTCTACTCTGTTCTTGAGGTCCCCTTCCAACCCAATACTATTCTGTGATTCTTAAACCTTTTAGACCATCTGCAAGCATACTATTGCTACCTGGTCTGTGCCATTTCTCTCCTGAAAGGTATCATGTCTCAAAATTTCCTCCCCTTCTGCTTGCAGTGCCTGATAATTTGTGTTGTGTTCCCTGTGCCATTTTGATTTTGAAAAAATATTTTTATTTTTCCTTTTTTACTGGTTTGGAGGAGTGAAAATCAATTTTTCTGAGCCACAGAATTGTTATGTTTGTGTTTCCTGCTCTTTTTCTGGGAAAGTTTTCTTTATCTGATGCAGATAATATTTATAGTCTGGGGTTTGCCCACTTTTGGGGTAGGGAGGGGCTGTGGCTAGAAAATGTAAATGTTTAAGCCAACATTAAAGTGCACAAGTGAATTTTTAGTGCTCAAAGCACTTATTTTGTTGTGAAAATCTATTTTTTAAAAATCTTGTGTACCAGATGTATATTTTTACATGGAAATAAAACAGAGCAAAATGGACACAAAACCACCTGATACATCATTCCAGTATTCTCTGTATAAAATAATCAGTCAAAATCCAAACATACTTGTTCTGTTACTGATTAAAGAAACATTAATAAGCTTGGTGTACTTCATTCTTCCCTGATTCATCTATATTAAGACAGGCCTAATGAACAAGGGTAACTTTTCCCCTGAGAGCTGCAGCACTGATGGATCTCAGCGCCCTGCTGAGACCTCAGCTTGCACCTCAGAGAGCGGCTGAACAGAGGCCAGTGTTGCTGGCCCGAATCCTCCCCTTGCAGGCTTTTCACCAGAATTCCCCCTGAAGGCATTTTCCCAGCAATTTATGGTGGTGAGCTTTACTCACTATTTTTTGCAAAGGCGTGTAGGTCCTGGGATCCGTGTTCCTGCCTCTTCACATAAATCAGAACTGCAGGCACAAATTATTTGTGGGGCAGAGGAAAGAGTCGACAACAGCTCTGTCAAGAAGCTTCTGCTTTCCTGAGGAGTAAAGCCTGGCTGGACTCAATGCACAGCACCCTCTGGGAGCTGGGAAGGTTGGGAATTCTGGAGAAGCTGTTTCAGCAGTGGGGTGTAAGGCATGAACTGATAGCAGCCTACAGCTACTTCAAGCTGAGGTACGAGGATGACAAAGTCAAGCTCTTGTCAACACAAGATGGTGAGACTGTGACCAAGAGCAACAACTTGTAGCTTGGGAGGTTCAGCTTAAGACAATGGAAAACAAAATTCAAAGGAATGGTGCAGTCAGTGAACAGGTACCCAGAGAGAAAGCATTAACTTTCCTTGGTTAGACAAGACTTGGTGTAAATAATTTCCATAAATAAATAAAGCACAGAAGTCTGCTTTTATTTTTGTCTTCCCATAGTCCTGGGGCCATGAGTCCCAACAAGTAATTTTATGCACTATGAATTGCAAAAGGCAAGTGTACTTCAAACCCATGCCTGAGGATTTCAAGCCTGCTGCTTTGGGAGTGCTTCCTGTTTATCTCCTCCACACCATGGAGTGCCTATAGATTCCTGTGGAACAAAAAATACTATTTTTGAAAGATCACCTCACAGGCTCATGTCAAGGACCAATTTACAAAGAATTTCAAGTCTTGGTTGTTTTTTTTTTTTCATTTCTCTGCCTTTTTAATCTGGTTTACCCAAGATGAAAAAGCTCATGATTGTGCTGTGACAACTGTCTTTAGTAACTCTTGAAGTAGTTTAGAAAGGAGACAGGGAGATCATTCACTGCTAGAAAGGTCTTTTTGTTACTCTCCAAGACACTGAGCTATTCCCCAGGTCCTCATCCATCTGAGTGCCTTCCAGCCTGGAGACTTCATTGCCTGAGATACTTACGAGGCAGAAAGTGCTAAGATAAGTATCTGAGTCAGACTTCTCCTTTTAGGAGGCTCAAGTGTGCCTGTGAGGCTCCAACATCCCCAGAGCTTCAACAAACCTCTCTGAGCAATTTGAACGCAGACAGGAATCCTGGGATACATTAAATATGCACATATCACTTGTTAGCCCCAGCTCCTCAAATGACTCATCTACTCAGCTGCCTGCCAGGTGCTTGGGACTCATCTCTCCCTATGCAGAATTCCTTGGTTCTTCTGATGAAGGGCAGATGTGCTGCTACTGCCAGGATTTTGTTTTTCATCTCTGCGGCCGACATTTCCTTTGGGACTGAACAAACAGCTGTGATGCTGGTCACCAGGTCAGATAGACCCTGGCATGGGACAGACTGTGCTAGGCAGTATCTGCAGACACTGAGGAATTTAGGAACAGCTTTGGATGGGAGAAAAAGGGCTTTGTGGAACCTAATGGCTGCTGTCCCAGTGCCATAGGGATGTGACATGGAGAGGGCTTGGGCTCAGCCAGTGAAGCAAACTGCTTTTGGCCAGGCATAGGCAGGGATCAAGGCTGACCTACCCTGGCAGGACGTGGTGGAGGGTGGAGGATTTGCTGGTCTGAGTGCTGGCTCTTGGGTTTAAATCCACCCAAGCTAAGGCTGGACAGTCCTGGATAAATGCTCACAGTAACCATGACACAATCTGGACTGAGATATTCCTCCTCTCCTGGTAAAAGTTTGTCAAATGTAAGAGAAGGCTTGGGAAGAGCAAAAAAGGAGACAGAATCTGTTGTTTCCAAGGGTTCAAAATCTATCCATGCTGGAAGATGACCATGAATCCACTAAGGATCAGAAAGGGATGAGATGGATTAATAACACTAGGTAACATTAATACCACATACAACACTGACAATTCCTTCTTCACTCTTCTGGAACTGAGCTAACATGACTCAAAAGACTTTCACAACTAGCAACAAGAGTGTTTCTCTTGAATGTATGCAACTTTTACTTTCTGGGGAGTGATGGCTTTGCTAAAACAGCCTGGTCAGCCACGTTCCCTCATGCAGGCCAGGGAAGGACAAATGACTCATAAATGTCAAGAAAACCCCAAAGCAAGTGTGCAGCATTCAGGTCCCCATTGTAAAGAGACCCTGAAATGCCATGTCTACATGGAGAACAGAGCACCATGAGGTCTTTCACATGAGAAAATTTCTTGCTGTAAAGGTGGCTGTGAGGGAAACAAAAGCATGGTCTGCCTGCAAATTTCTTGAAGGTTTCAGTGGAACAGAATCCATCCATCTCCAATGAGGCACCTTACGTTTATGCGCTGGGGATTCCAGGTGATGTCATCTGCTACTGACACCCCCACTGCCTGTGTAGTCACTCAGTGCTGGCCACACTTTGACTGCCCCATCATCTCCGGTCTCTCTCAATGCCTGAGCTCACCCAACCTTTCACCCATCCAAGCTGGCTCACCAGTGGGGCCAGCCAGGGGTTCCTCAGCAGCAACAAGGGTAACTGGGGTAGCACAGTTCAGGCAATACACATTGGATACTAAGTGAGTACAGCAGCTCCACAACTGCTGCTTTTAAATGTATTTGGTACTTGTTCTCCCAAATCATGTGTTTTGTGGAAAACTTGAAGGAATTTGGGGATTTTGTAGGAATCCTGGATTGTAGGGCTTTTCTTACAGAACAGCTGAGTCCAGGTGCTGTCTGCTGGGCACAGGTAACTCCATATCTAGCAAGTGGTGGTATGCATTTAACAATCTGCTGCCAGGAACAATAATCAGGAGGAAAGAGGATGCATATTTTCAGTATTCTTCAACATGTACAACTCTCCAGCCTATGTTAGAAGGAGAAGCTTCCCTGCCATTTGGGTAATCCTCCAGCAGCAATCTGCTAGGTATTACTGCTCTCTGATGCAAAAATAAATACCTAAATACATGAGGAACATGAGACGAAACTGGGATTCTGCATTTGAAAATGTCACCACTCAGAGGGAAAATCATCTTCCCACTTCTGTTTCCAGCAGTGAAAACAATCTTCACCCCAAGACACCCTTTTTGTGCTATGACTTACAAATTCATTAAAACTCACAGACACTTTTATATTACACTACCATGTAACAAGCCCATAGCAATAGGAGGATTAAAGAAGCTCCTTCTCCTGCAAAACCACGAAAAAGAAGACTCTGAGAGCCTCCCTTTTTGGTGCTGATCACTTGTGCAGCAGCATCTCTCATGTCTGAGGAACCTACTTGGCTAGGATGGGTTATCAGCCCTCACTTATCAAATGGACTTTCTGGAGTGTTGGTCATCCCTGGCCCCAAATCTTTTGTCTATATACAAATACTGCCTAAACCTCTGGACAGCTTAGAGAGATGTGGCATGTCCAGTGTTGTGGGATAAAACTGCAGCCTCCAAAACACTGGCCAAAGAGGTTGTTACTCATCTGGGTAATATCCCAGGGAACCCAAGGGCATGAGACAGCTTAGCCCTGTTCATTCTAATAGGAATATATCATCAAAACACCACGTAACACCACTGGAACTCAGCCCTTTTGTCCAGTGAGGAACTGTTGAGGATGAAATGCAGTCTGGACTGGTGGAAGTCCCTGCTGGAGCTGAGAAGCTGCAGAGGGTAGATGGGGCAGTTCAGGGCTGCACAGAAACAGCCTCCAGTGACCAGCTTGTACAGTGGACACAGGCATCTTTCTGCTTGTTTCCAGAAGGTTTGGTTTGTTGCTCTCCAGGCCACATGTTTTCCAGGTCCTACGTTACTCTCCATTAAACAGAGTCAGTCCAGGATCTCTGTCCCGGAGGGCAGTGGGGTGGCACTGTGTGAAGCTGTGAGTACTCCTCATGGATTTGGCTACAGGAAAAGCAAGTTTCAGCCTGGCATTCACATCCACAGAGATATTTTAATGCCCATTTTGAGAATTCTTCCCAGTCCCCTGATGGGAACAGCTTTGCCAGATGGAACACTGAAACATGGTCTCGGTCTCCAGTGGTAGGGATGCCCCACGCTACTGATACACTGCACGTGAATCATAAGGTTTCCTGCCAGAAACAGTGCTTTCTCTCTTTTTTCTGGTGTTTTTTAGGGGGTGGGGTGGGGGTGAAGAAGGGACATTCACAACAAAGGAATGACACAGAAGCTTGATCCTGGCAAATGTGATTGCATAAGCCCCTCTCTGGGTTTAACTGCCTAAATTTTCAGAGAAGCTGAGCCTATACATATTCCTTGAACAGCAGAGGGAACAGTACATGCTGTGTGTCCTGAAAATCAGAATAGATTGCAGGTGCTTAAATACAGATTCAGGTGCTTGGCTGTGGGCACATAAGAGCAGAGTAATTCTAGCCAAGGCTTGAAATAATTTCAGCAGTAAAACATAGGCCAAAGTACTGTGATCCATTTGTAACACTGCTAAATCAAAACTAGCTTTGGTAATTACTTCTTATTTTGCCTTACAGCCAACACATATGGCTCCTTCTCTTTGCTGCATGCTGCATGGGTAAAAAGCAGCCATGCACTTGAAAAGTTATTAAAAAATAAAAGTCATGTGGAAGAATGACTTATTGTAGCTAATAAGCTAAATATACTGTTTGAGGAGGTGCTTTCTTCTTCACTTTACACGGGACTTACCCCTGAAATATTAGCATAAACATTTTCCAGAAATACCATGCCTATTCTATTAAAAACAACAAAATGAAAATCAAAATACTTTTTTTTTTCATTTTTTATTTTCCCCTCCTGCTTTATAACAGACTAGATTGAAACAAGATTTGCCCTCTGGTTAAGGGTGCTGTGCAGCTGGGTTATCTTGCAAAGATCAAAAGGGACAGAAAAACAACAGCTCAAGTACATACACCTTGCTTTGAGAACTGACATCTGTTTCCACAGTAAGAAGATGCTGTTTTGTGTAAGAGCCCTTTAACCCAGCAGAAAAAGGTGGAACAAAAAGCAATGGATGGGAATTAAAAACCACAATGAATTCAATTTTAAAACATTCTACAGAAGTTTGACATGACCTCCCTCGAATCGATACAGTTCTAGAATGTTGAGAGTCTGAATGTGGTTGCATGGATTTGAACTACTCCCACCCACAGTCTACCCTTTACTTTTGTTCAAGTGGAGATTTACATGGGAAGTTGTACAGACTTGAGTCCTGAACCGTTCAGGGACAAAAGGTTTTGATGTGTTGTGGAAATAGGTGTGCAGCTAGTGGAGAGCAAAGACTACTAATCCTGTCCCCGAGGGGAGAGAGGGAAACAGGAGCATCCTCAGCCTGGATGGGCTACCAGAGATTCCTGTGGAAAACAGCTGCTGGGGCTGGCTTTGCTGTGTATTCCTGGGCTTGCACCTTGTTAGACATCAGATACTGCACCAACTTGCACGAGTGCATCCCTCAGAAAACAGGCTTCAATGCTTCTGCTGTTTATACTGCCAGCTTGGTGGCAAGAACAAAGCATGCTTTCATCCTGGGAGACGATAGCACAGAGAAACCACTGATGTTCAGTAATCCCATCCCGTCCTGGGGCCTGCCGGCTTCGGCTGTCTCGGGCACTGCTCTGCTGCTGAGCTGTGTCCTTTGAATCCAGATGAGGAATTGGCAGCACCCTCAAACTGTGGTGCATCTTCCCAGCCCCTTGGCAGAGAAGGCAGCAGGAGTAGGTAAAATATGTCTTAACTTGCCTTGGATTTGCTGAGTTTGTGGCTTTGAGAGTTGTGGACATCATGCTGCGTGCCCAAACGGAAACTGAACAGTGCTGCGATGCTCATGGGTTAAAGCTGTAATTCATTAACTAAGCTGAATTTTGTGTTTCAACCTGAGCCATTTCAACAACAGCAAACACTGCTGGAATTGAGCAGCTTTGGGTGAAAAATACTGTTATCAGCAAGTTACTGACCTTATATGTGGCAGCAGAGTTGAAAGGTTTGGGCCAGTACAGCTAAAAAAGGTTGTTTTCACTTCATGGCAACTTCAAGATGGTTTCTGGTACTCCGTAAGTGGAAAGGGCTATTTCCCTTTGCCATCCATTGTCCTAAAGGCTTTTTGCCAGTTGGCAGTTTCCATCTCCCAGGTGAAATGGGGTAACACTGTTTGAAAATTCCCAGATCTTCACAAAGGCAAACTAAAATGAGCTAGAACATCTATACGTGATTTCTGAAGTCCTGATAACTTGTTTACTTGCAACTGACGGTGATTTTTTTCCAGGCATGTTCAGGTTCTGCTTTGAAGTTTCCCATTATCGTTCTGATAGCTGCAGCCACACAGTGCAATGCTTGCAGTCTCTAGGCATCAACATTTCCCACTTCCCAGCAAAGCCAGCATCTCCGTGGATGTTTGAAATCCTTATGGGAAAGATACTGTATCACAAATGAGGCAGGGAATAGTATCTCACAGGAGTTCATCTACTCTTTTTTTCTTAATACAAACTCTACATTTACCAAGTTTATATATTTTCATTTATTCTACTAAAATGAGAGCTGAAATGTCACCCCAACTGGGAATAACCTTTAAAAATGCCAATCTGAGTTAATATGGAAACGAGCTATTTCTTGCCACCCTCTCCACAGATGAATCCACCCTCCTGCTCAGGCTTACAGTGGGAAATAGCACTGACACCTCTCTCTTCCTGAATCATTTTAACACCTTTGAAGTAGATCAGAACTTTGTAAAACTGAAAGAAGGGACTCATCTGCAAACTCCAAAGCAAGGTTTCTGCTATTATTATTTCTCTTGGAGCTCTTGTACAAAGCAGGTGCCTTGTGTCTCTGCTGAGAAGAAAACCTGATTGTTTTTCGAATTAAATATATTTTCAGGCAATATAACCAACCTAAAAAGGATAAAACTGACAAATTAAAAGCCTAATTCAATCATAATTGTTTAAAAATATTTTTAATAGTACTTGAGTGGCATGCTTGTCTTTCCCCCACTTCTCTTACACTGCTGCCTCTCCTCTGTAGCTGTATTGGCCACAAAGGGGACTTACGTTTCACTGCTGACATAAAAAGAGAGATCAGTTCTGGGGAGGTAAGGAATTAGCTGGAGAAAAATAGGCTGCATCTAAATTATTCAAGGAAGAGTAGAAAAAATGTAGGACTTTGATTATCCCAAAGGGGCTAGGAGCAAGTGAGGCTGTGATACAGAGCTGCTGCTGAGGAGAAGATGTGCAGGACCACCTTCTCGGAGTCCTTTGGGAATTTTGTCCAACAGCAGCGTTTCCATGCTGTGCCTCTCTAGGTTTATCCAAGCTCCTCGTTGTTGTTAGTTTACTTTTCCTTTCCGTTCTTAGTCTGTCCTGCCTGAAGGCACACCTGGCTTACTGAGTGTGAGGTGGTGAAGGAAAGACCAGACGCGGCACTCTGTTGACACAACGGTGTTCGCTCCATAGATCGGACCCGATCTTCGGTTCTCCAACCGAAGTGATTCTGCGATATCGCTCACGGGGCCAGGAGAATATTGCAAGCAGCCAGCCCAGCCCGGGGAGCAGGGCCCGCTCCCCGCTGTCCCACACTGACGTTCCCCGGTCCGTCCCCTCAGGGGAGCCGCGGCCCCGCCTCGCGCGCTCCCGGCGGGGCGGGGCGGAGGGGGCGGTGCCGCGCGCAGGCGCGCTCCCGCCGCCCCCCACACGGACGGGGCGGGGTGGGCGGTGCCGCCCTGCCGAGGAGGGACCCGCGGCAGCCATGGAGGTGAGGGCCGGGGGAGCTGTGTCCGCGGCGCTCCCCGGCTCGGTCAGGTGAGGGGAGGCGAGGGAGGGGAGTCCCCAGGGGCGCGGTCCGTGCCCGCGGCTCGTCCGGGAGTGTGGCAGGCAGAGCGCTCGGACGCCGGGAGCGGCGGCAGCCGCGGCTGCTCGGGCACGGCTGGAAGGTGCCTCAGCCCTCCGGCCGGCAGCTTTGAGTGTGGGACCCCTCCCCAAGGAGTGCGGGAGTTTCCTCGTGTCTGCTGGAGCTGGAAATTTATTCCCTGAAGGTTTAAAGTGCTGTGTTTCATACAAAGTGCGTGTTTCAATAAAGAGTGGTAAGTCTCTACACTCCTACTACAGCTGCCTTCTATTGAGGACGTTGCTGGAGTGGGAGAAGAGCAGACAAAGCCCAATGAACCGGTTCCTAGGTGTGATCACGAGAAATCTTTTAGTTATGTTTTTCATCTGGCATCAATCGGGGAGAGCTGTGAATCCCGAGGAACACTGAAAATATGCCTAATGTGTACTTTGGGGCATTAGTTTGAGCAGGGTGACCTTCTGAGGCAAGAGAAGCAGCGGGACAGCCCTGGGTGACAGCTCGGCTGCTGGCATCAGCAGGAGTTTTGATAGCCAAAAATCAGCCCATTCCCTGGCACCACTGGCACTTGTCTGTGAAGTGTTAGGTTTGTTTAGAAATAAGCCACTGCTGGGGTTTTGTTTGTTTGTTTTAATTTACAAGCTGATGGCTTTTAAAAGCCTCTTTATCATACAGTGTTATGCTTCACAATTGGCTTGGGAAGATTGGTGTATATTCTGATAACTTCAAGGAACTATAGTTTGCCTTTTTTTTTTTTTTAACTAAACAGAGCTCCTCTTCATGCCTCCCAGGTGCTCGATGGAAGCAAGGCAAAACACTCCTGCAGAGCTGAACCTCTTTCACTGCAGTTCTAAAGGTGTTTGGGTTTGGCAGCCTTCCAGGTAAAGTGGGGTGCCTTGAACATTTGAACTTTTCTTGGTTCTTTAAAGGTCTTTTTCAACCAAAATGCTTCTATGACATTATTTCATGGTATGAATGCTATACCAGCACTCTGCAGTGCTTTCAGAATAAGTATTTACTGCTATGAGGAATTTCTCTCTCTTTCTAGTACCTTCCTGGTCACAAATGTTAAAACACTGGTACAAATCTTATGTGGCATCAAATGTGACAATGCGGTGGAGTTTAATGACTTAATTTTAAGAGTTGAAAGCACAGAGGAGGGGGAAATAAAGAAAAATCAGTCTTGTATCAAAGTTTAAAAAAACAGTGTTAGATTAGTTTCTTCTAATAAGGCTGCTTGCTGATATGGGTGTATGTTGTATAGCTTTTTTTCCCAGTGACAAATGTGATTATCTGATTGATCATTTGTGGGGTGTGGAGAAAGAGCAGGAAATGTTTATCTTGTATGTATATGAAATGAAAAGTTGTCTTTTAAGAAGTTTTCTCTTTGGTTTACACTGGCAAGGGAGCTGAGGGGAATTAGAGGAGCTAATTCGTGATACAGAGAGTCTTCTGAGAGTTGTTGATGCCATCAGATGTAGAAGAGAGTAAACAGCTTGCTGTTTAGTAAGTGGCCCTCAGAACCTACTTACATTGTATATCTCCTTAATTTAAAAGTGCTCTAAGGGTTGGAGAAGCTTCAAGTAGTTGAGTCGACTCACTATTGCTAGGAGTTTTCTCATTTAGAATGTGTGTGATGGAGTTTAAAATAACTTTGCTGCTAAGTTCTTAATGCCCTGTGATGGTAGGTCTTAAATATGAACTGTCTGCCAGTGGTCAGTAGCATTAAATACCCTGTTTGACTGTTCTGCTGGGTGTGGAAGGAGAGAGGATGTTCTTTAGTGCAGGAACCAACATGTGTGTGCCACGTTGTTCCCACCAGGGCTCACCGTTCACAATTATTTGTTAGCCCTGTGAAATATACCCTGTTATATCCTCCCGTCCATCTGGCTGCCTTGGAGACACGTTGTCCTTAAACAAGAAATTAAAAAGATTACAGTGTGTTTTTAAGCCACCTTCAGTCTCATGTGTAGTACTTACTTGTTAACTCATGGCTGGGTCAGGACACTTCTCTTGTTTGCCTTTGTCTTTCCAGTGGGGATGATAACAGTTCTTTTGCTGTCATTCTGAATGATAACTAATGCTTTTAAAGACATGGATGTGTGCCTGGGGAAACACAGGCTGATTTCAGGAGATCTCATGTCTGCAGCATATGTGTCAAAATATGCTGTTTTCTCCAACACGAGAGGGAAAGGAATGTTGTGTGCTCTCCTCTCCATTAAGGTTCTCCCTGCTTCCCCAGCAGTAATCCTGGTGAAGTAAGAAACTGGGGTGTGAGGAATCTATTTGAAATAACTTCATGTGCTATCCTGAGAGATCCACCCACTGCTGGAGGGTTTGACTTGGAACCTCAGAAAACCCCACTGAGATTGCGAGGGAAGTGTTAGCTGAGAGTACTGAAAAGTTACTCTGCAAATTGTGCAAGCAGAGGATAATGTGACACTGATCTCCTGAAAGTGTGACAGAGGGAAAGGCAGAGGGAAATATGGAGGTAAGGAGAAAGGTTGCTGTAACCTTTTCGCCAGCATGAAGGGTTTCGGACGGGTGGTGTCATCTGTGACACTCCGTGAGTTGTTTCAGTAATGCCATGATAAGGCTGGATCGATAATTTTTGTCAGACTTGCTCTTTCATGAGATTGGATTGCTTGAGCTTCCTGTGAACTTTCGGGTGTTCATTTGAAAATGTTAATGCTCCTGTATATTATTGAGAAGAAGTTGGAATGTTTTTAAGTTCCTCTCCCTTTATGGGTAACTCAAATTAAATGAAACTAAAAGTTTTATTGTAGGTGGAATGAGAAGGTAACTTTTGACAGCCTGGCCTTTGACTACGTGAGAGCAACGCGATAACTTCTTACAATTTGAAATTAATATACTTAATACAAAATGAGTATAAAATAACGTCTCTGATTTGACAGAGGACTGTCATACAACACTGCACATTCTTCCTCTTCAAATTGTATCTCCCTCGATGTGTAACATTACAAACACAATTAATCACTATGTAGTTGCTTTATAAAGGTAGCTTGGGTTGTTCTGAGCTCTCTGCAACTAGATGGTTTTTGTAGAATCAGCACCTGCTGAGTGTGTCCAGTTTCATTATGAGCCACATCTACAGGAATCAGAGTTGGTGGAGAAGGGAGGGTCCAGGAGCAATGTGAGACACTGAGCTGGGAGGAAAACTGGACTGAAGTCTGTTTTCATTTTGTTCCATTGAATCTGTAGGGGTGTGCTTTCGCTGTGTGTTCATGTGAAGCCCAGCACAACGGGTCCTTGCAATGCCTTTAGGCTCTGGGCACTATCTGAATATATGCAACAATGTTTTCATGATTTCTGACTGGTAGTGTGATGGTATTTCTTTGCAGCTGTAGAACAACTTGGCTCAAGCAAGACCTACTTTTGAAGCAGGTGGTGGTACCTGGATTCTGCTTTCTTCCACTGAGTTCAAACACACAAACAAGGTATTTTCTTTTTAATAGAAAAAGGCATCTCCACTGTGTTCTCCAAGTGCTTCCTGTTACACACATTGCTTTTTTTCCAAATATGCTCTTCTTTCCTCTGGGAAGCAGATTAGAATGAGAGGGGAGTTAGGTCTGGGTAGTGGACTTTGGCATGTTCATCTATGGAGTGTTAGGAAGTGAGATGAAAGACAACTTAAGGTCTGAATGAAGTGAAACTTGTGGTAATTGTTCCCTTTCTTCTTCTCTTGGCTTTGTTTGCAAGTTTTCTTTACAGCAAAAGGAAAAGGCTGTAACTACCTTCCCACACAGGCTCTGAATAATATGCATGTTAAATATTGCCTCAACGCTGAGTTATGATCATGACAATAAAATTCAGAGGCTTCAACAAAACTGCAGCTGAGACAGAAACTTGCTCTCATTTTACTTACAGTCTGGATTCTACTGGTTACATTATCCTGTGAGTATTAATCCTAGCCTGACTGGAGAAGGACAGATCAGAATTTGAAGACATTAATCTTGGACCTGATGTGTCCGTGGGCTGTTTCCCTCCAGAGCAGTCTGTCCTGTCCCTGAGCTCTCTGTCTGGCAGGGTGAGCTGCCTCAGAGCCCACAGTGTCCCTGTCACCAGAAGCACTTCTCAGTATTGCTGGTAGTTGAGGCACACTGTCCTTCAGTGGCACCAGAAACTCTTTGGTTATACAGTTGCAGAAAAAAAGCATTTCTTTGAAAGCTTGAAAAGTCTCTTTGGCTGGACTAAAGGCATTTTTTTGTAGTACCAGCTGTTACTTAGGTTTTGGTTCATTGTAACAAAGTGAGTAATGAGAGTGGAGCTGTGATACCTTTAAAGGATAAGCTGTGTGGAGAGAAATGAGCTCACAATGATGTGAAATAGCAGACCAGAGAAGTAATAAGAATCTAATACAGCAAACATTTCATGCTTTAGTCTGATGGCAAATTTAGCCAAGACTACAGGTTAAAAATACCAACTTTTCAGCAATTTGGTTTCTGTATACATGACTAGTGAACTTCCTGTTTTCAGGGAAGCAATTCTCTGTAATTTAGGAATTGAGTCAGACTAAAGGGAATTGAAATAATGTGAGTTATTAAACAGCTGACTGTAAATATCAGAGCCAGCTGGTAGAGTGCGGGAGCTGGTTGTGCAGAAATATGTCAGCTGTGCTAAGATACACGATTCACATCCTGGGTTTTTTGCTGATTTTTAATCTGTTACAAACTCTGAAATGGTGATATTTGAAATGGAATAGAACCTCTCTAACTATGACTTGTAGGAGGTCAGATCATTAAAGTTACTTGTTTGACACCTCGAGGAAATCAAGCACCTCCTTCAAGCAGAGTAGCCCTCTCTGAGCAGTTTCATGTGTGTCATTTCAGTCCTAGTTCTGAATAATTCCCGATGCAGGTTGACATGAAAAAGAGGAGAGCTGGAACTAGCTATCAAAGCCTCACCTTCTCTTTATGTTAAAATTTGAAGTTCTGTGTGTGTCAGTTTGAGTTCAAAAGAAGCTGTTTCTTCAGAAGCTGGTAAAATGTGCTTTATATTACTGTATTTAAGAAGTCACATATGACATCCGTCATGATGATTTCTGAACACATTCTGGCTAAGACTTGAAAATGAGGATTTACTCTTGTCTTGAGCTTTGAGTGATACATTTTTCAGTGTTTCAGTAAGTTGTTAAGGAGAAAGGACTTCCAAATAACACTTGTCCTAAATTTTCAGACATATGGGTTTTAAGTGACACTCACAGTAGCTATTACTGACAGATAAGAACAAGAAAAATATAATGGAGCAAAGAAAAAGTATTTCATGTATTGGCAGATTGTTGTGGAATGTTTTCTGCCTTGGAGCTTCTCCCATGTTTTGAGTACTTTAGAAACAGCGAAAGGCAGAAAAACTGCTATTCACAATCTCTGTTAAAAGAGAATTGCCGGAATTTTTGGGACTTGCTCTTTCATTACCAGTGTTCTCATAATTACACTATTTCTGTGAATTTAGCTATTTCTCTAGTACAAGATCTTTAAAAGTGAATTTAGTTGGAATTCTTCCTGGCTGTAAAATGTCTTAGCTTCACTTTGCTACTGCCTTGAAGACTTTAATCTGAGATTTCAAACTGTGAAGGCAAACTTGGCTGGATGTAACTGGTGTGAAGTGCTCCCTCCTGGTATCTCAGTGTGGAATCATTTAACCTTTTTGGAGATAGGTTAGCTGTACAAATATGGCAGTGTTTTTATTTAGGCCTTCAGTAACAATATGCAGGTGTTGTTTTCTGCCATAGTATCTTGCATCAGTGAATTGTTATCTCTGACTAAGCGCTTGTAGTATCTACAGCTAGTAATGTAGGAAAAAACATCTAAATGCCATAAACACTTCTTGCTTTGGGGCAGAAATTACCCACTGCTCTGTGGTTTAGAAAGGTACATTATGGTTCTGTGAGAAATGGTTTTCTTCTGGCCCTTTGGCAGCATAAACTGACCTTGATTGCTCCTCTGATCTCTTGACTCCTGTGGTTCTTTGTTTCACTGAGTGGTTTGAAACTTCCCCACACCTTTCTGCTGTTTTGGAGGCTCATTTTCTTTAGCTGATTTGAAAAAAAAACTCTATTTGTAAAACAGTAGAGTAGCTCAGAGAAGAGTGCCCTTGTGAGGGCTGTAAGTGCTGTCTGGTATCAGGGTACATGTTCTGTTCTGGGTTATTTCTGTGCTTTGGCTGTGAGATAGGGATTCGGTATGGATGCATTATTGTTTCTTCCCATTTTTACATTTGTGTATCAAACCTCCCCAGAACTATTAATTGGCACCTGAATTGCCTTTTTAGGTTTCCTCTGATGTTTGGAAAAGAGGTGGCAGCCTGTGACAAAGAAAACCAGAGAAACTTTTGGATAGATAAGAAACTAAACACACAAGAGCATGTGCATTTTCTCCTAAAGTAATTGATTGTTAAAATCACCTCTGTGTTCTGCCACACAGAGATGGTCAGCAGCCAGCCTGTCCCCATAGCAGACAGTGGGAAAAGGAAGAAGAAGAAAAGAACCAGAGCTACAGATCAGATCCCTGGGAAGTTTGAAGGTTGGTTACAATTTACAAGGTTTTAATTGTTGTGGTCTGCTTTGCTTCTGCTGTTTTTCTCAGTTTTCTTAGCTAAACATTGCTTTTTTGGTAGGAACAGCGCTGATGTCAAAATGTTTTGATTGAATAGATGTGTGCACAAATACTGTGAAGCTTTGTAAGTAAAATATAGTTCAGTGAGAAAACTGAGCAGTATAAAACTTCTTAGTGGGCAGTAGCAATGGAAGGTACATTGCAGATAAAGGTGGTAGTAGCCTTCGAGGTTTAAATGTTCAAGTTTGTTATACTTAAAACACTGTGGCTGCAAGTAGATTAGGTGTGGTAGGCATTTTCTGAGCAAGGAGTGAATTGTTTTCCGCCTGAAAAAACTGTTCCTGAGTTTTGCACAAAGACAGGGAAGGTGACTGAGGTCCTAGATATTACTGAGATAGAAAACATTTCTAGTGAGTACAAATGTGTAATTTTGATGCTGTAATGGAGTTTTAATTTTTCTGGAACTTGAAAGAGGGAGGTGAAAAATGAAGCATAGTTAAGACTGGCATGCCTGTTTTAATACTGCATAAATCTTAGGGATGCTTATCAGATAAAGAGCTTGTCTTGATGTTACTCACTAAAATAACTTTCACTTTCAAAATTCACTTTGATGGATGTGTCCTTTCTTCTGGATTGCTTTGGCAGACTTGTACAAGCTGACTGCTGAGCTGCTTGGTGAGGGAGCATATGCTAAAGTTCAGGGTGCTGTCAGTCTCCAAACTGGGAAAGAATATGCAGTGAAAGTAAGTAAAGAGTAAAAGCAGCATCACTTCTGTCTGTGATGTGTCTTCTTCATCTGAGTATCTCAGGGAAAACCTGCAGTAGAGCGGGTAATAGCAAATCCTTCTAGGAAATTTTTGATGCTTGAAATGAGCCTGTTTTATAACTGTTGGGAAAACCTGTCATCTTAAGTGTTGTGCCTCCAGAGTGAATTGGTGTATCAGCTGCAGGTAGAAGTCACAAGCAGTAAATCACTGGGGTGGTTAGATCTCAGGGCAGGCTTTCCTCTCATGCCCTGGTTTGGTGGTAGTCCTACCTTTGTCTCTTCTTATGGAAGAAGAGGCTGAGTCATTATACAGTTGGCCTACTGAATAGTGCAAGCTGTTGGGTGCTGCTCTGAGTTCAGAGAGCATCATGGTTCATGGAAAGCTGTCTCTATTTTTTGATAGAGGCCAATCTTCTGTAATATTAAGTATTAAGTGTTAGGGCTCATTTACAGATTTGTTTTTATCCTGAGTCCCCCATTTAATTACAAACACAAATAATAGCAATCGGGAAGCTTTATTTGAAAATAGGAAGTTTGATTCTATTCAGAAACAGGCACAAAATTTTAAGGCCCTTTAAAAATGTTGTTCTATAGATACTGGAATTTTGTCTGTACTTTGTAAAATTGTTGAAGTTGAAAGCTTGAAATAAAAANGCAAGCTTTTGGGTGCTGCTCTGAGTTCAGAGAGCATCATGGTTCATGGAAAGCTGTCTCTATTTTTTGATAGAGGCCAATCTTCTGTAATATTAAGTATTAAGTGTTAGGGCTCATTTACAGATTTGTTTTTATCCTGAGTCCCCCATTTAATTACAAACACAAATAATAGCAATCGGGAAGCTTTATTTGAAAATAGGAAGTTTGATTCTATTCAGAAACAGGCACAAAATTTTAAGGCCCTTTAAAAATGTTGTTCTATAGATACTGGAATTTTGTCTGTACTTTGTAAAATTGTTGAAGTTGAAAGCTTGAAATAAAAAAAAGCTCTGCATTATGAATTTAATGTGAACAGATACCAAGTCCCATGTAGTACTGGTGAATGGTTGCCTGTTCTGCACCGGAGAACTCAGGCTGCAGAAATAAGAAACCAGTCCTGGATAGAGATGGTGGTGATGTTTTGATAACGTCATGAGCTTTCAGTTTATGCAGCAATCATTCAGTCTCAGCCTCTGTGGAAAGCTCTTGTTCTCATCTTTTTTCAGCGTGTGAAGGAACGTGACTTCTGATGGCTCTGAGGTTGAATGTATGTTTTCTTTAGGTTCTATTATTGTGTCTCCATAAAGTTTACACTATGAACTAAACTCTCATTTTGTGGTGAATTTGGTACTTTTTGCTTAAATGCCTGTAATGACAAATCTGTTCTTTTTGACTGTTCAGTGTCTGATGTGACTCAAATCTATTTTTAGTAGAACTCAAGAGGATATCCTGTCCTGCATATTGCAGAGTTAAAATGATGCAAGAAAAAGCTTGTGGTAACTGGTCACTGGCTATGTAATGTGTGGATTTAGTTCCTTTCTTTTCTTCTCCTCCTGCCCTAATTTCTCTTGTCCTCTGAATGCTTTCCAGAGCTCTGCTGACACTGCTCTGCTCTGTAAACAAATGCTAGATGAGAAATTAAACAAACAAACAAAGGTGGAGTGTTTTTCTCAAGTGGGCATGCCCTAGATTCAAACCTTGGAACAGTTACCTAATTCCAGAGCTACATGCATAGTTCCTGCAGTAATTTTTCAAATATGAGTTCTTAACTCTTTTTCACAGATCATTGAAAAAAATGCTGGGCATAGTCGGAGTCGGGTTTTTCGTGAAATAGAAACACTGTACCAGTGTCAGGGTAACAAGTAAGTATAGTCTTGTCTTTGTTTATTTAAAGTATTTTGATTATTTGTTTTCAAATTTTTATATGTGACAAGGTTAGAAGCTTTGCAGTAGTCTCCTTAAAAACCAGTTGAAATTTAGACTTGACCCATTCAGAGTAAGGATTTCCCCCTCTTT